>UCOH01007370.1:0-21328 GCA_900474275.1 Synergus japonicus
TATATATATATATATTAAAATAGGTATATCCTCTAGAAGCTTTCTTATCTCAAAGATGGATAATAATGCAAACAAGTTCTCTGTGGAGTTAATAAGAGTTAAGAGGGTGCTACAAGTATTTGATACATACTAGAGTTTTAACAACTTCAGTAAAATCAATGCTGTAGTACTTGTGCCATTTCTTTGGGATTCAGTGGATGAGACTCACATTCACTTGCAAGGAGCACTGACATCTACCCATCTAATGGCCCTCAAATGCAAATCGCAAACCTCATTTCCTGTGAGTAAGAAAATGTGGCAGCACGTTGGCTCTCGCAGCGCAAAACTTTCTCGGATAGGTACTGGAAAGTCAGCTTCATTGTTGCCGGAAATTACATGTCTAACGTATAGACTTTCAATCCAGAAATTAATGGAAATATCTATATTATCAGGTTCGATTTTAACACCCTGCACATCATTCTGCCTGTTTTCCATTTAACCGAAACCATAAATTAGTTCTTCATTTGCAGAGTCTACACACTCAAAATTTAAATTTTCTTCCAATAATTGGAAATAAGTATTTGTTTACCTTTTTTAGGAATTTCCTTCATCATCATAATTATTTGTTATCACTATTTTTTGTTATAATTCTTTTGTTATCATTTTTTTTTGTTATCATATTAAATCAAATATCACATACTAAACTGCATTTAAAGTCTACACTATAATGCGTAATGGTTTTATTCATGTCACATATTGAATAACGAGGAGACATAAAGAACGACACGTGCGAAGCTCGGAGCGAGCAACTTTTAACGTAAAATCCATTTTACTTCAAGAATGTTTTTTAAAGTGGGTGTATTTTCTTTGAAACATTTTCCTGCAATCTATAAAATCTTTAGCAACCATGAAACTATGCATGACGAGATGTGCACCATCCACCCCTGCATTTTCTCTTCTCTTTCCTTTTTCCTTTTTCCTCTCTACTCGACTAATAAATTAATTCTCACCCTCGCTACTCATACATTTTCGACTCGAATTTTCGAGCTAGCGTAACGTAATCCGATAAAAAAACACCTCGCTGTCGCACTGAAAAAATTGTTCACCGAAATTAAAAAGAAAGATGGATAATGAAATCCACGCGAAAATTAAAAGAATAGCTTATAACTGATCCCATATTAAAACTATTTCAACTTATTAAATGATAATTATTGAGTGATTTGTTAATATTACTATATCCTAAAACCGAGTTTAGTTTTACACATGCTGGAGTGTGAGGAGAGTATTTCGAAATGTAATCCGCCGAATTGTTTTGTGGATAGTGTTTCATTAACTATTCTCTCGAAACGTTACATTTTCAGTGAATGGTTTCGAAATCATTGGCTAAACTGATAAGTGCGAGTATTCGAGTTGGTACATTATAATACGGGTATTGCCTGGAAGCTTTATACCGCGAATTCGTATTTAATGAACCTTGTTTTAGAGACGCATCTGCATAACAAATAGAAACGGAATATCGAGTAGCTCTAGATTAAACTTGCAGTCAAATCGAGCTCTTCAAGCTGCGTTAGCTATTAGGCGAATTTCTGGACGCAGACGTTCAAGAAATCACTCTATGCTTCCTGTTTACAAAGGGCTGGTTATATTATTTGATTGAAACCTCGTAATTAGCTTTTCTTAGATGCCTCCGTCATCCCAGATCCTCTGACGAATATTATTATCTATATTAGAATTTATAATTATAATTATATTATAATATAAATTATTATATATTTTTTTCAATTGCCAGCAACCTTTTAAAAATTTGCAATCAACACCGATGATGAAATTGGTGTTTTCTAAATCATGTTCACAAATTACGTAAAAAAATTGGCGAACCGGGTTATAAATTTCAGTCAATCTATGGCTCGACCTTAATAAAAAGTGACATCCCTATAGCAATCAGTTCGGTTGGTTTTCAATGATAAATGGTAGCACGTTACAAAATTACAACTTTCACGGGCTTTCAATTATTCACATATATATTTTTTCAAGGTAAAAAATAAAAATGAGGTCAGACTATAAATCTCTCTTTTTATTTTGTGCACCTCTGCGTGAATTTTTGAATCAATTAAAACGTTTTTTTATACTCGATTCAAGTGAAATATGAAAAGCAATAAAAAAAAAAACAAAAACAGATGATAAAATTATTACGAAACTGTGACTCGCGGATAAAATGATTTTCAAATTAAATGTCAACGAATTGAAGAGGGAAAATTGACACAAGGTGTAAAGAGAAAAGCTGAGAATGAGGAAAACCGAGATAAAAAATGCAAGAGTGGCTTCTCTCTAGAGACGTGGTTGGTATTAGGCCTATATTTTCTCGGAAAATTTAACTTTTTATACGGTGTTAAATGGATCTCACCAAGAGCAAATCTCACGAGAATTGCACGATGCTATTTTTGGCTGCATGCGGTTTAGTACTCAATTTTTTATTCTACAGTTACAGATTGAGGAGAAAGTATTATTTTTAGTGTAAAATGTCTACCAGGTATTTTATCTGATTTAGCAGTAGTTTAATAGTAAAAATATGTATATTAAGTTAACATCAGTCAATTTAGGGAAAGTCTGAATATCACTCTGCCAAAGAAAAGTTATTTCCAGAAAATTCCAGTGAAGTCACTGGAGTTTTCCCGTTTCTCTAAGCATATATTTTCTCAGTAGTCGTCGCGTCTCTAGTTTCTAGGTCGAGAATGGAATACCAATTAAGTGCAATTAATTTTGGCTTGCAGAGGTGGGCCGGACTTGTAGGTACTTTTCTGTACAAGCTTGTGCCAGGGGCCCGTTACAACACATTCTGGCATTAATTAAAACGCGCGAGGATTCGCGAACCCGTGTGCTATTCTATACAGCCAAGGTGCTGCAGTTTTAGCCCGAGAAGCTCGATAACGAAGCCCCAAAGTGAATATAAATTCCACGTAATTAACTTATGCCGCACGTTTACAGTGCTTCCGGGTCGGAACATTATTTGTCAGAAGGCTAAGTTCCGCCCGCTATAGCAACGAGAACCAACTTCATCTTAGATGAGAGATGTCCATTTTCTGACTACTACCAACAGAATTTACAACTAACTTGGAACCACCGTCTTGTCGCTAATTTGTAACCATCAAGATACGGTTACTTTACCTATAAACTTAAAGCACTCAAGATCATCAATTACTCTTCACATTCCATTTTAAAATTATATCGTAATTATGTCGTTTAAAATATTTTGAAACTGTTTAAAATATATTAAAATCCATTAAAATGCCCTTTAATCGTTTTGAGTGTTTTACAATTTTTTTTAAATCTATGAAATCCCTTAAAATAATTAAAAATCCATTGAAATTCTTTAAAGTCCCTTGATATCTCTTAAAATCTTGGACAACGATATGGATAAATTTCTGCTAGAACTCCATATAATTTACGAGAAACTAGATTTTATTTTTAATACGAATTCAATAACGATTGTTTATGACAGGCAGTTTGAAGCGGAGTTGAAACAGAGTTCGAATGTAGTTAAAACTTTAAATATATTTGACTTCTGCCGCAGCGGGATTAACTATCAAATAAACTAAAATCGCAGAGCAAGCATTTCTCCTTCTCGACTTCATTTCAACTCTGTTTCAATTTCGCTTTCCACTTGTGATGACAAGATTGAATTTATGATGTGAGTTATGTATTTTTAATTAAAATTAGCTGTTCCATTTGGCTTCTATATTTCCTTAAAGGATTACGAGCAAACTGAATTTTAAAAATCACATGACAAATAAATAATGGATCTAAATGATATTTACTGCTGATTAAAATTGCGGCAAACAATTATAAACGAATTATTGCAGATTGTCTTTTCGATGATCAACGGAATAATCTAGAATCGCAGTTGTAAATGACTAACGAACGAGAATCAGAATAATTTCGCGGTTTAATGAGTGCCGAGTGAAGAGGAGAATAATTAACACCATTAATCGTCGAGAATGAATAATTCAAATATTTCGATAGGTCAATCAGAAATTATGAACAGCCAGGCAGTACCAGAGTTTACCGACAAGATTGCTCGCTCCCATAAGCAATTAAATTGGTTTCAAATTTTAATACCGCCATATTCTTATCAACAATTATTTATTATTTATCTTTCGACTTATTTAGATTTTCCCATTTATGATACATTTATATAATTCTCTGCTTTAATTATGCAAAAGCTATAATTAGTAGAGACTGAACTTTCTACAGTAAATAATATCAAGGAAATCAAAGCAGTGTATTTATCCCCATATTTCGAGTTTACTATAATTAACTTTACTCTAACTTTTAGTAGGTCAGGATTCAGATAAACTCTAGGATAAATATGAGATGATTTTAACAGTAATGATATAAAGTTACGCCGAGCATATCAAGCGAGAATTGAATCTTTGATTTTACCTGCACATCAGCTTATATAGTTCATTTATTTCATTAAAAGGACTCCATCAAAAAGAAGGAAAGAAGTTCGCTTTTGAACGACCTGTCGATACAGCAGGAGTCCATTATTTCCATTGGCACTTAGTACCCCAATATTTCAGAGAAAATCCTCGCTCGTTATATCAGCGAGACTAGTTTTTTTTTTGATTTCCCGCGAGAAAAGGGATAACGACCTTAACGAGGACGATTCTAATTCAACCAATCCAAGAAACTTTGGGAACCATATCACGAACTAATCGCATTTATTTTAATTGAGTCTAGAACAAATTTTTGTCGATTGCAGATCCTTAATAGAAAAACGTATAATAGCAAAAACGGATTGAGCTCAATTCAACTAATTAAAAATGTACGAGAACCATAATTTTTGAAAACTCATTCATCAATAGATTTTTTGTGTGTGTATAAAATATAGAATAAATAATTAAAAGATTCGCTATTAGTATTAAGATTTATCGAAGGTAAACTATTATTTACCGGATAAATAAAGCGAGAAAGTAAAAAGAATTGCTCCGCTGAGAAAGTAATACGAAAGATCGTTTGTTTTACTTCGTAATTGTTAGAAAAAACACATTTTATCACGACCCTTTTTTCTACAGCAAGTTGAAAATCGTTTCGGTTAATTCACTGGAACTTTCTGACGAGCCTTTATTCTACAATCAAGTTCTATAAAACACACATCCATTTCTGGGCTAGGCAGCGGTCTGGCTTAGTCTCCTCTGGGGCGGGGTGCAAATTTCGCCTAATTGACTTCCGCCCTCAGTCCACAGGATTCGCGAATTTCATCAAGTTTACACGAGGGACACACTCAATAGTGTGGTCCAGTTCTTTACGTTCGCGCTGTCTTTCCCCTTTTCCCACCCATCCTGCCACCTCGGCGCTAGTTGTACCTTCCTTCGTCCTGCAACCTTTCGCCGAAAGCTCGATAACGAAGCGACAAAAGGTCCCCGTAATTAAAATACGCGATAATTAATTCAGGCGACAACCCCGCGCGGACGGCTGCTCCAGTTGCTCCAGCACAAAATCGACCTCACAGGAGACACATTATGCATATTATGCAGAACGAAGCGCTACTCGTTTTACGGAGAGAACGAAGCTAAGCACAACGATTCTTCCTCACACCCCAAACCACTTCTTTTTCCCCGCAGACATAGTCAATGCAAAATCCTTTCCACCTTCATGACCACTCGACAGTTTTTCTTTTTTTTTTCAGGAACTTCGCTTTGTTAGGTTTGGTTTGTGTATATTACTTGCACAATGTGTCTCATATAAACTTCCGCTGTATGCAAATATTTTCTTTACTTTGCGAAAATGGTCTACTGCACTCGCTTTTTCATTATTTATACATTTTAAAATAGATATTAGTATAATATATAGGTACAATTTATTCAGTTGTAAGTGGCCGGGGTTACCGACTCTCCCCTATGGATAACGCAAAAATCATAAACCTTTGTATGATTTTGTTTTTATCATAGTTTATAATAATTTTTCAGGGTAAACTGAGAGCCAACCCCGAAAAGAAATGAAACTAAACTACCTATCAATAGAGAAAGTTCCCTGTCTGACTTAGGTCAGACTATACTACTCCAACTGCGATAAAACTTAGTAGTATTTCCTCACACACTGCACAAGATTCGAGCATCAGCTAAAGTGATTACAAGGAATATTTAAGTCACTTATTTAGTACGATTATCTTTCCCTTGTCTCGTAACCTCTGCTTATACTAGCTTCTAATTGACTTTATGAAGGAGTAAAACTTTCTTGTAATCAAGTGAACTAGAATATAGTTTCCTTAAAGCAAATCTCATTATACGAATATTGTACAAAAGACTATGACGATAAATATTACTTAAAGTCTAAATAAATCCTAAGAAAAATATAAATTATAGAATACCTGATTTATAAGATTAAAGAAACGAGATCGGATTCATCGAAGAAAATTTTTTTTTGAGTAATTTCTGGCTAAGCTTTTAAAAACGGAGAGAGTGCACTTTTAATTTAATTGATTTCGCAATTCCAAAGAAATTTGTTCATGAATAACGAGAGACATTTCAAGAACATCTGAAGCTTGACTTTAAAAATTTCACACGATAGGAATGGGCGTAAATGATTAACTAATCAATTTCCTCGCTCCTTCATTCAATTTCTTAAACTGCTTTCAGAACTTTAGAGATTATTCAACAAAAGGCTCCAAGAATAATAATAAAGTTCACGAGGCTTCGATAAGTTCAATAAAATTAAAGAGTCACGAAAGCTATTCATCTCTCAAACGCCTAGTGTTTCAAAGTTACTTTCCGCTTGATTATTCACTCGATTGTTGGATTATTTTTTACTCTCTTTTTCATTATTTTAATCCAGATCCACGGAGAAAAGTGGATATTAAATCGTATTTTAGTATTAAACTGTGGAACGACTATTTAGAAATATATCTAGATATTTTATCTAAGTGACTAAATCGTCACTAAAATATTCCATTTATAAATTCCAAATTTCGTCCTAATTATGCTGTAATATATCTTGGTAAACTTCTTGATTCAGATTTGCCCTAATATCAAGCATTTATCAAAAGCTATCCATAATTATACTGAGAGGGTACAAAGAGTTAAAAGGGTTAAATATGTTAATTTCGGCTTATAAATTCGATTTCAGTAATGTGTTTCAGGGTCGAGTATTAGGAATTGCTTTCAAGCTTTCGGAGCCACACGATTTGGAAGGGATTCAAACTTTCCAGAAAGACAAGTTTGAGGTAACTTAGGAGTCTCTTATTTATTGATTGGATTTACTTAAAATAGTCGGGATAGTCTGTATGTTCTCTATATATCTACTTGTTAATTAATAACAAATAAATAGAGGAAATAGAAACAAAAGAATATAATGTTACTTATTTCCTTTTCTTTTAAATCACGAAACATATGAAAGTAAAACATTGAGAAGATTATCTGTTCCTTCTAAGATCGGATTTTGTAAGCCGCAGGGGAAGTATCCCTTTTATCCGACACAGCCTTTTTCCCAACATGTTCACTTTACAGAATGAGATATAACAATATATCTAACAATCCAAAAAGATAACACAAATGTCATAATTACAATTGTGTAGATGTTTCCTTATGGTTGAAAAGGAATTATTAGCATTGAATATTATACTCGTGTATATGTAGTGGTAAAGCTTTATAAGTTCTTCTATAGTTAACTTCAGGCCTAATACTCTCAATCTTAAGGGTTTAGACCCTTTGATCCATTGATCCTCATCGATCCCCATAATCTTCTTACTTTAGATATCCAATACACTTTTCACCCGTAAATATACTTCAAGCTACTGAGTTTCCTGAACACAAAGCTCAAAATTCTCAATCTTGGCTCTCCACTTATTATATTTTGTTGTCGAGTAACGCTCAAGCTTATATCGAAGTACGGACAGAGGAATACCGAGAAAACTAGGTTGAATCCTGATCCTACATTATCGCATATTCCTAAATCATTCCTTTATGGAGCCTTTTATTAAATATAAATTTATTATTCGTTCTCAATCTAAATTTGTAAGAAATTACTAATAAAATAGTACCGATTCGTTCACTAATTCACTTGGATAAGCGTTTTCACTATCAATCAGTTAAAAATTACTACCGTAAAAAATTACGAACACATTTAGTAAGACTTATTAATTTGATAGATTGCAAACGATTTTAAACGATTTTAAGGGATTTTATTTGATATTTGGAAATACAAGGGATTTTAAAAATGTTTTAAAAAAATCAGCAGGACTTTATGAAACTTTGCAAAATATATTGAAAATATGGAAATTTTAACAACAATAGTAGTCTGTGAAAAAACACAGAACAACGTTTATCTCTAATTGACGGAGAAATTGCATACAGTGAAGAATCCAAAATTGTCTGAAAAGCATTGAGTTTTGGTTTTTAAAGTCCAGTGACAATTGCTCGATCGTTGAAAAATAATCGCCAGACAATAACGACGACGTTTTTATACCAGCATTTTATTCTACAGTTTCGCAGTTTGTTCTGAAGTGTCTTCCATCTCTCTCATTTCACGAGTGTCCTATATTTTCCCCCTTCAGATAACTATAGTTTCACGTTAAAAAGAAAGTATTTTCTGGCAAAGCATATCTCTTAAGTTATTTTACTGCGCTAGATCAATAAACTCGTCCGAAATTTTATAGCGACATGAATGAAGTTTATACATTAATGATTCGATTTATGTTCCTAGAACGTTTGCACAACATCATTTATGTACCTATTATTTTTTTTAAACCAGACATTCTTTATTATCCAGTAACAAAGGCAATATTTTCGAGAATTACACGGATTACAAATTATTTATTTAAATATATATACATTTTTTTAATGAACTGTTTTTTCTCAACTCTACTTTTGTTATCATGAAAATGAACAAATTTTTCTACCCGGCTTTGACTTTTTGAAATGAAACTGCTATAAATAAAAAAAATATGTAAAATTATTCAACAACATATTCCAATCAAAACCAAACCAATACTTTTTGAAAGCTTTGCAAATATTGGATTGTAGTTGATACATATTTCACAAAATGCTTTTGTTTCCTAGCATTTTCATTTAAAATCACCAGAGAAATGAGTCCATATTTTCAAAATTACACTTTTTTGTACTTACACTTTTGTAAATGACTATGTGAGAACTTCACAAAAGAAATTTCTTACACATTTGTGTACCTTCTCGCTAGAAAGAATTTAGATCTTTCTTTTTTAAGAATTTTGAACTCGTTGACTCTAATGGGTTAACGAACTACGTAATTTGCGCTGCTCTTTGTCAAAGTAGACACTTTTTCAGCTTTCCTTGTGAAAATCCTTTATTAAAGCTACTCAGATGTAAATTATGCTTATGGGTATGAAGAACAAAATGTGAGTCACATCGTATGTGGCCTGGCATTTAAAAATTATACTTTTAAATGCTAGCACTCTCGATGGCTCGCACGTGAGCACATATCACACGTAAAAAAATGAGCAGACTAGAGAGAAAAAGTGGCGAGAGCTTTTGCAAAAAAGGCAATTTTACATTTGACGTTTTACATAATCTTTTCTCTTAATTGTTTTTCTTTTTTATTTTAATTATTTCAGGAAAGTTTTTAAATGTCAACTAATACCGAATTTCTTCTAACAGTAAATTTGTATTTTATAAAATATTTGATAAAATTGATGATCAGAAAATGCTACGTTTCATGAATATTTAATGACGATTTGATGAATTCCAAATAATTAGTAATAGATTAGCAATATGGTAATTATGTACCGATTAGCACCAAATCCTGATATACCAGTCGTTAATCTTACTCTAATCGCTACATGCCCCCTCGATCTGGATTAATCCTACCTAAAATACAGGACTCTGATTGCAAATAGAGAGGACGAAGAATTTTAAATAAAGAAAACGAATAAAAATATGAAATTATGAAAAGTAATTAAGTGGAGAAAATTAAACTTTGAGTTATCTTTTTTTTCAATTTTGAATAGAAAATGCAACTCTAAAGAGGGATAAGTTTTATGCGTCTATGAGACAAACGACAATTTTTTTCTATACTCTATAATGAACATTTTTCAAGGCAGCTACATGTTGATAAAAAGTTACAATAGAAATAAAAAAATTGCCTCTGACGAGACGTGTATGATGGAGAGAAAAAAAGAATACTAGATGTTGACGTGAAAACCCTTGAAACGATAGTTTGAAAAGTTTTTCTTTTAGATGAAGCTTTTGCAATAGAGAAGGACTTCCGTTTGCCTCGTTATAACAAATCGTCAGAAAGCTTTCCGATCTCAGACAACGTGTTTCCTCTACGCTACCAGAACATTCGACAGCGGTACAAAATAAAAGAATAAAATTCTAGGACACTAAAGAAGTCCCTAAGACACAGGAAGTCATATTATTGTGGCTATATTTTATAGGAACGTGTAAAGATATCTATAGTTGAAATTTCGGACAATGACAGAAAATTTATCAGTGCACTTCGATTGTAATATAAAATTCCTATTCTAATATCGTAAATTTATTATCTATTTTCATAGTAAAAGTGTGGTAAAATTACGAACATTTTTAACAATGTATTTTAAAAAAATGTATAAATCACTAGTAATTTAATTGGAAGATATCATGAACAGAGTGTCATGTTTCAGTGTTAATGATACTACTGTGAGGCAGTATTTAGTTACAATTTCAATTTATCTGTAATTGTCGGACAGGTGTTAGTTGAGAAACCACATTTCAATCTTAATTATATATTGAGAAAATAATACTTCTGTTAAGTAGATTCTAATATATAATAGATTTTTGCTACTGAGTCAATATGTTAAAAAAAAAGTTTAACTAATAAAAAAACTTTATTTAAAAATATTAATTAAATAAAAACCGTATGAAAAAAAGAACATATAAAACATCTTTACGATAAATTCTTGACTGTATCAGTATCAAATAAACAACTTGCAAAAAATGTACGTAATCTTCAACTTCATTATCATAATTTTAAACGTTGATAAAAAAAACTCGGAACGTGGAATTGCACCAATATACATTACGCATCATGGTATAAATTGGAACATGCGAATAAAAACGCTTCCCCTTCAGCATCATAATTTTTAAGCGAGGCAAATTTAAAAGTAGCTCGTGACTTTTTCCATTCTCGTTTACATAGCCAATTAAGATTGTTATCCCTCATCAAGACTTGATTATCGTCTGAATTACGGTTACGGATTTTCATTGTACTCTCAATGCCAAATGAAAGGGATTGGACAAATTAAAACCGATTCGTTGGACTTCAATCGATTTTTGTGTTACGGCCGACATTCTTTGCCTCGAAGGCGTCCAAGATAAGTATCGTATTACACTCAAGTGAAAAAAAAAAGATGTAAGGAATTAATGAAATAAAATAAGTTCTTTTCTATTCTGGATGCTTCTTCTTTTTGTTTTTCTCACGTTATGACCCTGTTTGGAGAAAACAAAAGAAGTTGAACAAACAACTGGACTTTCGATCAGTTGGGCAACAACCGGAAGTAGATAGATTTTTTGAAACTGCAAGGTGCATGGTCTAAGTTGGAGAGGTTGAAAATAATGCAGGGTGGAGAATCTCTCTGGAAAGTTCAGCGGAGAGTAGCAAAGTTGCTGTGCTACTTGAACAGGAGTGTGATCCACGATAATAGCCTTTACTTCCTTGCAACTTCCGGTCCGAACTCCGAAGGTGAGTCACTCCCGCGAGAAAAGTCGTAAGGTTTCGTTTTATGGTCGGACTTTCGTCACCACCGAAATTCAATCATTATAAAAGCATCCCGACTTCTTGAAAAATCTCCAATGTGTGAAAACGCACGTCCTAAGATTGCATACATATCAAAGAAAAGCTGGCACATAAAGCGACTGCAGTTGTGGGGCTTCCAATTTATCTTAACTTTTCGAAGCGTCAATTCAATCCTTTTTCCGACCACCTTCCAATCTCAGAAGATCTATATTATCCCATGGAAGTCGAGAATGTAATTCTTCTCTACGCTCTGAGTTCAAAATGTATGTCTTGATTTGTCGGTAACTTATAAAATATTTCAAAACTCAATTCTATCCATTATTAAAAGAAGAACTTTTCAATTTGAATCAAACGTGGTGTATTTCATTTCGTTTGTCATTCACCCTTCTAAGATAAATATTCATAAGAGAGGCATTCATTTTTGTGAAAAGAAAAAGTAATTTAAATGAGAAAAATGAAAGAAAGCATAAATCATATAAATCCCGTATTGATGAATTAAGTTCGCCTCCTTTCATTAAGCAATTGCGACCTCATGAAAAAATATTGCCGTCTTCTGAGAGAGAATTTGATCCAATTTGAAAAAAGCAACGATTTTCGAGCTCTTTGAACTGAAAGAATCAAATCGTATTGCTAATGCAAGTGGAACGATTTTACGAAATTGCGTCGGAAACGATTCTCTCTTTTTTTATCCAATTTTGCTGAACTCTCAAAGTTAGCAACATGTTCTACAAAATAATTGGATCGCCGTAAAAAAAAGAGCGAACCACTTTTATTTCTCTAAGAATGTACACTTCTACTCTTGGAACCCAGCACCTTGTTCTCAGAACTTTTCAATTTTCACACTAATTCACATTTTACACTCTCCCCGAATTTTAATCCCTTGAAAACTGCAGAAATTTTCATGTATATGAATGATACTTGTGTACATTCTATTTACGGAGATAATATCTTCGTTCTAGATTTACAAGGTAAAACGACCACGTGCCTATCGTTTATATGCAGTGAATATCACGAAGTCCACAGGGATGCAGAATAGCGGACGTGAAATTGGAGTGGCATGAATGCGGGTTTTGCTCGAGGAAGCGTTTACTAGTAAATAGAATTGGGAAGGAGGAAGCAAGGGGTGAAATGGACAGTAGATGTGGTACGGGGCGGACTTAATTTATACTTTGAAATATCGATGCTTTGCCAACGTTTCTTTTGAGCTTTTACTTATCTGTAGCGCGCGGTTTTCCCCATGCAGTTATTTGGACTCAACTTTCCATTCTCATACATATACCTATGACTCTCGTAAGAAATCAAGATTATCGAGACTTGCAATGTACGTAAGGAGCAGGAAGACTGAATTCAATTCGGTTGTCCAGGACCGGAATTGAGTTTCAATATAGATATACGAATCTCTGCGCTTGAAAATTTTTCATAAATATTTTCAAAAGAGAACCATGCGCTAGATCGTAACCAGTTTTCAAGGTAAAAATTGAAATGGATAGAGAATTCATCTGTCCGTTCCTTTTCAATCTCCGGCTGGCCATTACGTTACGTTTCTCGAGATGAAATAGTTTGTCCTTTCAATCTGAATATAAAATGCCCCAGGAAATTCTACCATAAAAAATGTTTGCCTTCCAATGCAACTGAGTACTTTTCTAGACACATATGTGATCAAATATCATAAAGTAATATCGGTAGACACTCAGAGTTGTAAAATTAAACAAGTAAACAATTTATGATTGAAAGAATTCAAGTTATGAATTATTCTATCTTATTAGTTTCTCGTTAAAAGTTTCGATTTTTGCGATGTTGGAGAGTGAGTTTGAATCCAGTGAGTAAATACGGAATCACTACTCTGAAAAGATTTTAATGGATCAATTAAATGTCCGATAGAACGCTATCGGTCAGATGTTGAATTAACTTGACTAGTGTTTTAATTGAACTAATAAATTCTCGGCCTAGGCAATTGGATGGTAGTTATTCCGACTGCATCATTAACTAAGCAAACAAATAAAGTAATTGTCGTTCGCAAATCAGTCGACATTGTTATAAAAAAAAAAACCACCCTTTTAGAGAGAGAGAGAGAGAGAGAGAGAGAGAGAAAAGAGAGACTTTTATTTCAGTACTCAATCATTAAGGTTTTTGTTGATTAATCCATCAAACATGTTCTCTTGATTAAAACCCTGCGCTACCAATTTTCCAGATGGGAGATTTGCTTTAAAAGGGAATAGAAGATATTGCTCTATTAGCATGATAAATACAATTATTTCAATGGGTTAGTGAAAAATATAAGTAATTCCATCAATTTCCATTAGGAAGTAAAATGGCAATAAATGGAAATGAAGAGTAATAAATGGACTTTTGCCAATAGCAATTACGAAGACAATAGGATTTTCTGTTAAGAACCATTCTGGTCTGCAATAGTCAGAGCTAGATTGCTCTTCTGTAGACAACCGTTTCCACTTAGCCAGCTTGCATGCTTCTACTCGAAATAGATACCCTTTGTAACTCCATACAGTCTGTGATAATCTCTGTTATCTATTATTTTAACTACACTTTTTCTAAGTGATTATTCTCGTGACAAATTATTTTATTATCGTTTTTGCAAATATCATTATAACAAACTTGCTCTTTTATTTCTTCTCTTGGTGTATGCATTTTAAAAAGCACAAAACTTGTGTGAAATATGCTTTATAAAGCACGTTCTCCAATCAACTAATAAAATTTGTCACAGAAATGAATTTCCCATTCATGCAGACGGGACTCTTTTACTTGCTTCTCGTTGGCAATATTTTATCAACTTATTCAGCAAGAATCTTGCGAATATTCCCTTGAGTACTTTCTTTGGCACGGTTCTGATTTTTATATCGTTCGATCGTTTTGCATATCAACAAATCAAAAAAGCAATTCGGAATCTATAGGCTTTATATTTGGCGAATGTTAGATCTATTTGCTTGTCAATTTATATATAGAGAAAATGATTCGATTAAATGGAATAAAAAGTATTTGATATCTCTACAACGGAAAAAGCAAATACTGCAATCCTTCTGCTTCCAATTTAAAACGTCGACTGTAATCGAGAAAGATATTCCAGGAAATTGTTACGAAATATTTTAAAATTAATATCGAAAGATAATTATTTCGCCACACGCATTTATTAAAATAATATTTTAACGAAGCTCGATCCTTCTATTAAAGGCAACATTGGTGCTGAAATTTCATACGATGTCACAATCAAGAGTCAAGAGATTATTAAAACATTTTGCAATAGATTTTAATCACCTTCTGACACAGCACAAAATAAATGTAAATTTTGTTGCAGATAGTTTTATCTGAATAATGTAGTCATTATATCCATCACCATGTATGAATAAAAATTAAATTTCACTCTGAGTTGGGTTTAAACTGTCAGTGTTTGTTTACAATATTAAACAGAACATGGTGTAAACATAGGAAATTATTTTGAGATAAGGGTAACTCTCTGTGTAGAAAGTGTGAAACTAATGAGGAATAAAGTAAGGAAAGCTTCTAAAATAAAGTGTAATTAATTCAGATAACTATGGAAAACCTGTGTTTGATACAAATCCTAGCGTAAGTTTTTGAAATAACCTTGTTTCCTTATCAACACAGCTTTGCTTTGACCTTATTAAATTTCTAACTCGAGGTTTTCCTTGTGAATAATAGAAGCTAATAAACTTGAACTGAACGAAAGGGAGTCGTCGAGGTAAAGCTGAGAGAGCGAAATTATCGCGGTTATTGGGCGAGGCAAGTCCTCTTTGTACAGGATCGTAAAACCGTTTGAAAACGTTTCGAGCAACAACTGGGAAAATCTCGAACCATATGCGATTGTATATATGAAAGACGGTGTGACAGATTAGTTACACCAAAACTTTGGTTACACTATTTTCGAAAATAGCTTGGTCCATTAAAAGAGCCAAAAGACAGCATATAAAAGGTTTTAAATTCCGTAGAATTAGTTATGACTCATTATTATTTTATGGGGATTAATTCTGAAGCAATTTTACTTTAGGAATAATTCTGAAAGAGAAACGTCACTTTAATAAAATGTATATAATCAGTTTTGAATATCACATTTCGCGATTGACGAGATTTAATTAGAGAATCCCTTTTTATAGTCTTCCTTTCTCACTTTATCTTCTTCTTTTTCCTTCTGCGGTTTTTCCTTGCCTACTACAATCAGAATAAAATCGTTGCAAACCTAACAAACTAATTGACTCAGACTGCCCTCGTTAGTTCCTTGGATACTTGAGGTGGAATTGTGGAAGGGGGAAAATTTGCGGACGATGAATAAAGAAATCGTTCAGGCGAGAATTCATTCCCTACTGTAGTGATGTGATTGTAACGACGGGTTGTAATGAGGTCAATTACATGAAAATTACTGATCACGTAGGCCACTTTTCTTTACGAAAAGAAAAAAAAGAAATACGTGTCTACTTGATTGTGAAATATTGACTTACTTTACTTTTTTTTTATCTCAATCAGCATAACGAAGGAGAAAAATTAAGTTTTTGAAATTCATAATAATAACATTGAAATTAATATTAATATTAATATTAAGTTGAACCATTTAGAATTGGAAAAGATTTCATATAATTTTGATTTCTTCTTTTTGGTCTCGATATTTTACATCGAGACACGTAGAAATAGGATGATATCATTCTTCCAAGGAATTGATACTTCCTATAAGAAAAGAAGTTCTACTTTGTAGTAAAGTAAAAGCTATAAGAGAGGTGCCTCGGGGGACGTTCATGGAACATTTTATGAAGATCATAGGGAAGTCTCACAGCCATTTTAGGCACTGGAGATGTCCATATGTCCGGAGGCAACACGTTTATAAACTAGAAGACTA
Source organism: Synergus japonicus (assembly GCA_900474275.1). Taxonomy (NCBI): domain Eukaryota; kingdom Metazoa; phylum Arthropoda; class Insecta; order Hymenoptera; family Cynipidae; genus Synergus; species Synergus japonicus. The sequence goes on from UCOH01007370.1 coordinate 16,586, forward strand.
TGACAAAAAGATCAAAAAAGACAATCTAATCATAAAAAAACATATAAGAAGCTGCAGACTTATATTTCGAATGACCTTTCATGTGAAATATTTGGCTATAGCTTCTTATACTTTTTGTCTTTTATATACTTGAACAGGGGAAGACTGCAGAAATGGATGAGATTCCTTCTCATACATTTTCAACCAAGCGTTCGATGAAGTGAAGTTAGCTGTCTAGCTAATGAAATATCCGAATAAATTTCAGCGATGCAACTTCTACTGAAAGCTTCTGGAATTTAGTACAACTAAGTTTGAAACTATTCGCAATTTTAAGAAACTAGTTGCAATTAATAAAGTTTAAACATTAAAATCGAGACATTTGCCAATTTAAAAGTAGAATTTTGTTGTAAATAGATTTCAAATACTTTTTGATCTTTTATTTTTTCAATTGCGTTGTATTATCGCTGCTCTTATTTCAGGGGGAATTAAATTTTGCTGAGAAACTGGAGGACCTTTGAGACCTTTTGTGGGACGCTAGATGCGGACAAGGCGAAACATGATAAAATCAGGAGGGTTTTGCTATAGCGATAAAGGCTCACGCGGGAAAATTTAGCGAGGATGATTCCGGACATTCCCCAGGCGGAACCCCATCACACAGGCAGAAATTGGCGAATCGGCAAAATGGAAGGCAAAACCGCGAAAGTGTTTTCCACTTTCTGGTTTCCGTGTCGCGGGTTAGATCGAAAAAAAGCCCCTTCTGCATTCGTGAAACATCTATTAGAGTGGTATTTTCACCTCTTCAATTCTTCATTCCACTTCCATGTAAATATCAATAGGACTCATGAATTTAACAGAGAATATTTAAAAAAAGTAACCAATTAGTAAACTTTCAAAGATGAACAAACTACATTTATTTCTACTGTCTTAAAGAATTTGCACCTAAACTAGTTTCTTAAATATCCCCGAGAAAATTGAAGAATCCTAATTAAGGATTGGAATAATAAAAAAATTAAAACAAGAAAAGAAAGGGATGAGAAACGAATTTAATTGGCAAGAAGGAAGAATGGAAGTCTTTTAATTTGTACGTAAATGTTGATGGTGAAAGCTTCAAGGAAAAGTAGGAAATAAAGTAATGAATGTAATTTAGGGCCGAATTGTGCGGTAAAGAAAGAAGAACTTGTGGTCCATATAAATCTATTAGTATGCAAATTTCGTGATCAGAAGTGGCAGAGGAAAGGTGAAAGGACAGAATAACGACTTCTTTCCTGAAGAAACCAAACTTCTGGAAGGAAGTTAGAAAAGTATACAATAATGGATTTTACTTCTAAGAGTTATCTTCAGAAGAAATATGTGTGGTTGAAGTTTTGAATATTCAAAAGAGCGAATTTTTGTATTGATTATATTTTAAACTGAAAACAGCTTTAAAATATGGATTCATTTGCATCGATAATTACTGATGGATAAAATATAATTGTGAACAAGTATTTCGTTCATTTGAAAGTTTAAAACTTCTGGTGCATGAAGAAGTTGAGGATAAAAAGTGTCTAAAAGAAAAACAATAGAGGAACAATAGAAGACCGAGTTCTATCCCGGAAAGAAATCTCCAATGAAATCAAAGAATAATCGTCATTAAATACTCTCCTTATTTTACAGTAAGTCCCCCCCCCCCCGCAAAATTTAATAATTATGTATCCATTATTATTATATGCCTAGTAGAATGTAATAAATAAAGTTCTCCAATTATTCTACATATATAATATATTAATAACGGTCAAACTTTTCGAACTTACTGCCAACTAGGACGAGCAAGTAGATCATCATTCGACAAATTAACACCCTCATATCCATTTCCGGCGTTCACTGCTCTTCGTCGCGTGCCGGATTACACATGCTCATACACAAACGCACTCATCGTACCAAAAATTGTTCCACCACATAAAGTTCATTTTGTCCTAAATATTCAATGTTTATATTTGCAAAATAATTTTTTACTTCAAATTATCTACGAGCAATTGCACATATGCAGTTATATTATAAATAAAGATGATTACATACATATAAATTAATTTAAACTAATAATCTACAGTTAATAAAGTTAATAAAGTTAATTCGACTTCAATTCCTCAGTAAGTTTGCGAAAATTAACTCAAAATCACAAAATAATTGTAAAAAATACGTGCAATTACAATGTAAACAAAGTAAGACTTGTAAAATAAAAATAAATAAAAATATCTTTCATATGCTGCATACATGCATTGCGTAAATAAGTTGTAATTTTGTAAATATCTTAATAATTACAAGAGTAAACATTGCAAGATTGCAATTGTTTTTTTTTTGTTTATCTTCACAAATTGTAAAGATTATTGTCTCAAAATTTGGTGATCACTCTCGACATTTGAATTTGAAATTGGATGAGGTTCCCATGGGGAAAAATGGGGAGCGTCGAAGGTGAATGAACGCGAACACGTTCGGAACCGGTTAGCACGTTGTGGTGGTTCGTAACCCTGCGGTGAACTAGTTGGCAGACAAAACGAACGTGACAATTTCTGACTTGCAACTGATGGGGATGCTGTAGAAAGAGCTCTTGCGCTACCCACGCGCCCGCGCAGAGAATCGGGATTCTCTCTCTCTCTGAATAACTTGCCTGGATACATAGCCACTTCACATTGGATCCAACCCCCTAAATCTGACCCCCTTTGAGACACCCGTTCTCTATCCAGTTTGTGTCTCTTTGACTTCTCGGAAACTGAATCGCTTTTGTTGCATTTTTCTCTGAAAGTCAACTCCGATTACCCCCAAGCATCCCCGATCAACCTCCTTTGGCACATCCGCTTTTTCGACAACCCCCACTTGCAGAGACTCTTTCCCTTTACCCTGACCGCGATTTCATTGGCTGTATCTCAAACATAAGTTTCTTCGGAAATATAATTGAATTTCCCAAACCATTTGTCCTGTTAAAAAGGCAATTTATATGTTAACAAGCCGAATTGGTCGAAAGTCATGCATACATTTGGAGCAGTTTCTTATTTGGCGAACTTGTTATATAAGATTTAAAATAAAACTTAGAGGGTACATGGAAATCTGTTTCCGTAATTTTTGGCTTATAACGAGTTTGGGGATGAAATTGGATAGCCATCTGACGCAGATGTGGAGATGAAACTTTTTTTGGTGTCACACATCATTATTTGGTAGTAATGCTTGGAAAGAAATCTGATAACAGAGTAGTTAGAGGGTATATGGAAATTCTTTTTTTTTTAGTTTTTTTTTTAGAGTCCAGAAGCTGTAAACCACATTCGAGTGAAAAATCCAACGTGAAAGTATTTATTGAATTGTTTTATAACTATATTTGAGGAATGAAAAGCGATTAGTAATCAATGTTTAAAAAGTTATATTTTTGTTTATAAACGTTGCAAACGACAGTTACATGCATTGAACATGAAGAAGTCTGGATTAAAATAAATGAAAATCATTTATAAATTCAACAGAATAATGAAAGAAATGTGACAGCAATGATATTTTTGAAAATATGAATGAAAAAATATGAACTTTGAAAAAGTGTTTTTGATGTAGTAAAGAGGAATAATACCGCGATTCGAATTCTCCCACATGTATGTATGTATGTTGTATGCATGTAATATTGTAATGCTATATATATTCGCGGATTTCATCATCCGATTGTGTCTGGTGGTTTTGCATTCACTCACTTTATTCTACATTGTATAACTTTTCCAATTATGCGTTGGATTTTACTTGATAAATTAATTAAATTATTCATTTCGGAAAATATTTCTACATAGAAATTATGGAAAAAAATAGGTGAGTTCGGGTATAATATGTCTGTTCAGACTTCAGCTTCGAACATGGAAAATCAACCGAAATGATTTTATGTGGAAAAAGTATTGTAGAATTTATTTTTTATAAATATTTCATCATCATTTATTCAATTTGATGAATATTTTCCCCAGTCCGTATTAAAAATTACATTTATCGTTATTTACACTAATAGGCAGAGTTGATTCGAAAATCAATCAGTATCGAAGCATCTGTATCTTCTCCCGTCACGTATCTCGCAGGTGTAAACACCGATAGAGCAGTTTCCAAAATGAACTAGCGGATGGCAGTAGTGTAATACGGCAGAACTCGTATACACCGAAATAGCCATTAACAGTTCGCCATTTCAATGTCGGTAAAAGCGTTTATACAGTTCGTGTACCGTTATTTCTGAGGGGAGAATATTGGAAATCCGGGAATTTCGCATTGCGAAGGGATATGTATAAGTAAATTGTGAAACACGAATAATGTTGAGGCCTATTTAGCAAAATATGAATCTAAATAAGGATCGAGGATTGTAAAACTATAGTTCAGTACCTGAAATGGTCATTACAACAAGCTTGGGGATTTCACCCTGTTGTAGGCCTTTAAGTATTTCATTGCACTTAATCTTGTCCGTCCAGGTATTAGGTTTTATAATCGTAAAATGAATCACTGGGGAATTCCATTGACGCCAAGCACATTTGTTTGGCTTGGGTCTTCACCCCCACTTTTAAGTTTTTCTAATTTTTAACAGCCCTACCTACCTAACTAACTAGTTTGTAAATTCAGTAGTCGAATAGCAGTCACCAACCGAAGGTGCACTCGAAATATAGTTCAAATACATATTCTTAAAACATCTTATGTATCTTACAACTTTAAGAATATAAATAAATAACACTAAAAACAATATCGACTCAATTTATCAACACACAAAACAACATATTTTTGGTC
>UCOH01007371.1:0-35353 GCA_900474275.1 Synergus japonicus
AACTTACACAACGTATAAAGCATATTTATAGCTTCTTTTCCTGTAAGTTTCATCGCGGGACCACCAGTGGTTACTGAGAAAAAAAATTTACGAATGTCTTCAAAATAGTATTTTTAAATCTTTTTTCTTTTCTTTGACCATTGATGGTCCCAGGATGAAATTTACACACCTTGTAAAGCATATTTATAGCTTCTTTTCCTGTAAGTTTCATCGCGGGACCACCGATGGTTATTTATTTTTTCCATGTATTCTTCTATGACATTGACTGAAGAACCGAAAATGCATGACGATGGGATAAACTGGGATTCTCATGTGTCTACTTTCTCAAGCTTCTGACTAAACATTTCTCCTTAACCGTTTCTGCCTTTGAATTTCTATATACCTAACTTGTGTGCCCATCTCTGTCTTAATGCGAAATCTAGTGGTAAATATGGGATCAAACCAACGAATGAAGAATTAACCATGTGTCTAACGCAATCAAAACACGTATGCATAAGAAAATCGTTAGAAAAAAAGTAACCTGAATGAAAAAACAATCTGGAGTCGAAATCAAGTTATATTTAGCTAGTTCTTCTGAGGATCTGCTGAGAAATTTTTTGCATGAAATAATAATTGTACTTTAAAGTGAAATTATGAAATGAAAATGAACTAATTGTGGGTTACTTTTTATCTAATTGTGATTCTCTTTCGCAGCTTATGTGTTCATTTTATTTTCTATAGTTCGAGAACTTTACCTTCCGACTGTAACACATCTATTCAAGCGCACATGGATTTTTATCCCCGTGTATGAATGCTATAATTTTCAATAGAGTATTCCAAAAGAAAAATAATTATGATAACTATTTGATTTAGCTTTTACATCTAGCTTTACTAAAAGAATGATAATATGTTGTCAAATATTAAATGTGTAAATAATAATGAACATTAATGCGAGGCTAGAGATCATCAGTTGATCTATTTTCTGGAACGCAAATCTCAATTGCAACAACTTTCTTCTTACTTTATTAATTCAAACGAATTTAATAATATAGAATCTTTCCCTTTTCTTTCTATTTTCATTTTCTTCTCATCTCTTCTAATAAGACTCAATATTTTAGTATGATATTGAGGAATGTTATAATTAGATAGTTGTGCTTTAAAATTGCAATTTTGAGTCTTTTCTTCGAAATATCGATTTCGTCTCATCTCCCAGTTTATTTTAAATCCTTTATTCACCGCGTCGCAACAGAGGTGTGCACCTTAAATTCTCATTTAATTTTGTGGGTTACAATTTCCAAAAAAATGGTACAGCAGCAAAATGAATGTACTTAAAAAAAATAGAAAAAAAAGAAGAAATCTGAAAGGTCGTGCTGAAGGAGCGATGCGCAACAATACTTCGAAAAATGGTCGATTGGTCTTGACTCCGGTTTTCTCGGTTCTGCTTCACAGTGAGGATTACTATGGCGACCTGGACCTGAAGAGCATCAGGAAGAGCGAGCTGCTTGCTGGAATTCAGGGCTCTGGTGAAACCAGGAACACGGGCAAGCCCCAAAGCAAGCCCAGACCCACACCTGTTGCCGCGAGGCCCTCACCATCCAATCAAGAATAAATCTTTTTCAAAACGCGCTCTTTTGGCACTTCCAGTTATCATCTATCTTCCAAGGGCCAAGAGTACTCTGTACCAAAAGTGGTACCAGTAGTCAGTGAGAAACTGAGTGAGAGTGAGAGAATTTGAGACAGAGAAACAGAAAAAATGAGTGAGCGAAAGAGAGAGAGAGAGAGAGATAGATAGATAGATAGATAGATAGAGAAATAGAGAGAGAGAGAGAGAGAGAGAATTGAAAAAAGGAGAAAGACCAAGGAAATCTAGAAACTAATTCTTAATGGTCCATTTTCAAGAAGATCAACATCCGAGATTCCATTGGGCTAAGCCCATTTTTCCTTTATCCTCCTTCTTAAAAAACACTACTGAGAGAAATGAGCACCCAAGTTTTTTGACTTATTCGAAGGGTGATTTTTTAATGACAATTGTTTTTTAACAATAGAAATCTCCTATGGTAGAATCTAAGGTGATCTCAGAATTTAGGCTTGAATTCAAACATCACGAAATTAGATTTTGTTTTCAAATTAAAAATTTTTTAACGACAATATTTAATTGGCCAAAATTAATTACTTAGTTTGAAAATTTGACTTCTACTTTCTGAAGTTTGAATTATTTGTGAATCTAATTTCAAAGGCCTCTTCAATTCTAACAAAGATACCTTAAAACTTCACCCTCTACATAATTTATACTACACTTTCGTTGCTAGGTGTTTATTTCTCACAGGGTGGAAATTTTCAAACTTTAACTTCCCTCGTACTCTTGGCCTCGATTAGACTTCCTGATATCCAACCCCTCGAAAAATTTAAAACCACCCCTGTCATTTGTTTTTTTAAGTATAAGGAGAAAAAATAAGAAAATAAAAAAAATCTTAAAAATTCTCTGCCGTCTCGTCTCTTTAATGACACGATCGATGTGTGCTTGACATTTTCCATTTCTTCCGCACAATGCATCCATCCTCCTACACTACTATACTCCTTGTCTTAAAATTAAATTTTATTTTTGGACTCTGCATGCTTATTCACTATACATTCACAGGAAATCTAATATATATATATATATATATAATATATTATGCACCAATAACGACATATTTTGTGAGAATTGTTAATACTACTTTTAACACTTTCATGAATTTAATTCATATTTTTATTAGAAAGGCACCTAGGAGCTGAGATACATTAAATTTCAGGTTGGAAGGAATTCCAGGTTAAAGGAGAGATTGACAATTTTAAATACAAATCAAGTGACGATAATGAAAATAATTATAACTTGCAAAAGAAAAGCTCCTATGTGCCAGGAAAATGATAAAAAAATTATTAATTTGGAAAAGGATTAAAATTATTTGTATCAAAGAGTGACAAGACACAGACAATTTAAATCTACTCGTTTATTCTTAAATTTTTTCATAGTTTTATTTTATTTAATTTTATTTAATTAAACTTTTTTTATTTATCAGTTTGATTCAATTTTAATTAAATACAAAATATTTTAATATTTCAAAAATCTATATGACTGGTGCACACAACAAATACAAATTTTTCAACTACTCAGAAAACAAAAACTTATAAATTTTTATTAGTTAGTTTTTCGTTAGAAAATTATCTATTCAGTATTACATTTTTTATCCTTTTGACATACATGTAGTTTTTTATTTCAAATTCTCAATTTATAACATTAAAATAATATAAAAACACCGTACACATTTTTTATTCATTGGCATTGTATACCTGGTCAATAATTGCTGAGATTGAAGGTAAGTCTAATCATTTTAAAAAAGTCGTCAGTTTCAATTTTCTATTTCTTTCGGAAGTTTTTATATTAATCAAAGCTGATTTCCAGCTAAAAATTCATTACATTTGGAGAAGTAGATTTCTAAATAATAAAAAGATTTTTCTGCAGTTGATTATTCAATATTATTCTACACATAATTTAAAAAAAAAATTTTTTCAAAAATGTACATGATTGAAAATTAAAATTTTCTTTAGCGAGGACTATTATGGGGACGTGGACCTCAAAGCGCTTAGAAAATTGGGCTTCAGGAAATGAAGAACGTTTTGCAAAGAGAATAAGCCGGAAGAAGCAAGCATGCAGGATAACATTTCAAGAACAAGTCAAAAAAGTCATCTCTGATCGGATTTTACAAACCTCACCGCCCTGATTTGAAAAAGATAGAGGAAAATGTATCGTGATCTCCCATAGAAAAATCCGATTCACCAGTATTTCTTGTCTGGTCAGTCACGCTCTCTAATTATAACAGAGGCTCTCCTATCATGATACTTTTGCGAAAGTATATAGAATCTGATTTTTCATTTTTCCCATTCACCACCACCCTGCTACATCATATTTTTTTTCTATTTTGTATTCGTTACATTTTAGTTTATTACCATGTAAATAAATAAATTATGATAAGTCAAAACACATTTCTATTTTCTTGAAGTAAACCCATGTTTTCTTATAATTAAGCAGAGTTGGTTAAATCTTTTTTTTTTCTGACTATAGTCTGATTTCTAGCCACTTTCACTGCATAATGTATGCATGTTGAAAATTGTATCCTCACTTTATTCTTAATATTTTATATTTACCCTAAATGAAATAAAATAAATTTTATGAAAGCTGAAAGTATCTAAGAAAACTGCACATAGTTGAAAAACCATCAAATAGTTAATATCACTGATAAGATACAATATAAGGTTCTTGGAGCGTGTTACCTTTCTGTTATATTTATATTATATTTTATTATATTATATTGCTCCTGCACGATGGCTTTTTTGCTAACTTCAGTGTTGGCAATAATTTGTATTGCCTTGAGTATGTTCTGTTATATATATATAATGTATAGCGCTACCACCTTCATCGTGTAGACTGGTGTAGACTACATAGTAGTACACTTACAATAAAGTTCTCATATGTATTTAAAATAACTAATTAAATGTTTATTAAAATTAAAATCATATTTTACAGCACCATCCGTTGATAACATTTTATACATAGATTTCTACTTTACTGACTGAATATGACGTCGTCCTAGAGGACGCGATCGGAGGTTATGAATTCAAAAACAACTGTCAACAGTCGAAAACCGTTATTTGGAGGGAACTCTGAGAATGTCGTGATTTCGTGTGATTTCTTCGGTCGTCTAAAAATTATTTAGAATGTTTTCTAATGTTTAGTGAAATATTCAGTTTTATTGAAATATTTGCCTTTTATTGACGAAAGTAATATCACTTATCAATAATGTTTTTTCAGGTAAGATACACTGCATGAAGCCACTTTTCTTTTTTTGTAACTTTAAAATATATATACTTAAAGATTCATTATTATAATTACTAGTAATATGACTATATTATTTACAGTTAATTCTTTTAGTTATAGTATTCCCCCCTCCCAAATAAATTTGCTATGATATGTTAGTGAATAATTATTGGTTTTTTGGTTATGAATGTGTTATTAATTTATTTATTTTTCGACAGATTAACGTTACCCCCAAAGAGAAAAAGGCTTCTAAGCCTTCTGTTGAGAATGTCCAACCAAATAGAGATTTTGATTTGGTTCTTGCTCCTTTTCAACCGCAAACTCGAATTAATATGGAAACTCCTGTAAATACCACAATAGAAAGTTTTTTACATGTGAAAAACACTAGCAATCGCACTTTAAATGTGAGTACCAAACCATATTTTTTTATTATTCTTCAAGAATATATATTATTTGTAACCTTTGTCCGAAGCTGAGAATTTTTAATTAATCATAATAATTTTAATGTTTAATTTAAAAAATACTGGGGAACAGTTATAAAAAATGAGAATAAAAAAAGTTTTTATGATGAAGAAACAAATCGATGTTATTTTTCACTCTGAAGAATTAAAATTTTTTCCCTCTTTAAGGTAACTGTAACAAAAATGCCACCAGAAGAACGAAATGTTGACTTGAGCTTCACAAATGCTTTCATTGAAGCCAATACTAGTGTCACTTTACAAATAATCTGGACCCCCAAAGAATCGGGTTCGTGGCGCGATGTTCTTCAAATAACCGACAGTCGTCGAGTTAAATACGACATCCCTCTTGTAATGCATGCTCCAGATCCTGGAAAAAGGAATCTTAAATCTCGACCAAAGGTCAGAAAACCACTCATTTCCACATCCAATTCAACAAACTCTTATCCCTCCAGAAATAGTTATGTCTCCCAAAAAGAACCTTGCCCTGATAAAAGGATTGTTCAACCCAGAAGTAAAAGAACAAGGATGGACTGTTTTCTTGAAGAACCGGATAAAGAAAATATTACCAAAAACAACCACCAAGACGGTAATTATGCTGAATATTTAACAACTAAAAAGCAAAAAAAAGAAATATTCACCTCTACGGTTACCACCACAATTCATTCGGAAACTTTTATGTTAACTCCCGTGAAGTTTAATCCAGGAACAAGACAAGCATTGTCCGAGACTCAAGTGCTAGATTATAATTTTTCTACTGAGGAAAATTTCCTTATAATGGAAGAACACGTTGAACAAAAAACTTTACGAAGAGAAACTTATGTCACGACGCCAAAATTTCGACAGAGTTTGATCAAGATTGATGAACACGAGGAAGAGAAAGATGAGTTTGATGATTCTCTATCGCCTTGTAAACCACTTAAGCCAAAAGTTCTCTCAGATTTCTCTTTATTAATGGACAACATTAATTTTACTCCTAAGATGCCCGTAACTCCAAATGAAAACTGTGTTTTTTCTCCAAGAGAATGTTCAACTGGGAATAAATCCGAGGGCAGTAGAGTACTAGATTTCGAAAATTCGACAGCGAATTCGAATTCCACCTTTAATATCAGCGACAAACTTGAAGGGGAAATAGTACCCGAAGCAAAACCTTGTATTTCCGGCTCACCCACGAGCAAAAAACACCTAAATTTTCTGAAACCGACTCGACTTGCTCAGAATTTCGAAGTCTTAACCCCGATAACACCAGCTCCACAGCGTAAAATGGAATTCGCTTCCTCGTCTCTTCTTTCCATGGATTACTCGAACCTAGAAACTCCCAGAAGATGCAACATGACTTACAAAGATTTGGATTCGAGTACTGCCAAAGAAGTTCTTCAAGCAGACTTGTGGGTTAAACCCCAGAATATTTTCCCCGTGAGACGAGCAATTACAGAAAAAGCATACGAATTTAAAGAAGAGGATAGGGTTTTATCAAATGGAGGTAAGACCTTCGAACTCAATGATTCAAAAAGCTTTCTTCTACAAATTTCCCCCCCGAAGGCTCGTAAGTATAGAAATTCTCCATTTAAACGTGACAGATCTGTAGAGAAAATCAAGAAAATCTCTCCGGCTAAGAATGGAAAAATAATGAAACACTACGAGCCTGTAAAAAGGAAACAGCAGCTCAGTAAGTCCATCAGAAACACCAGTGTTTCAATTCCAGCAGTGAGAATTGCTAACCTTTCCCTCGCGGGAATAACTAGGAAGAAAACAAACCAATCTTTGAAGTCTCAAAAGGAAACGAGTGTGAGGCTTCATGACCCTAACGATTTTGTCATGAAGTTCTGCAACCCAGATCCTTTTGCTGCCACTACTACCGAGGATCCTTTCCTTTCTAGTACTTTATACTACGACGATCATTGGGTCTTCCTCCAGGAAGTTGAATTCAAAAAATGGCTTAATGCCTTGATGACTCCACCAGAGCATTTAAATACTGACGTGGACACCGCTTGTGTGGATATTGGAAAGGTCTGGCAGTCTTGTCGAATGAAAGAAGATGTCGTTCTTGCAGAGTCTAAAGAATCTGTATCTGCCCGTTATCATACAGATATAAGATTAAATACTTTGAGGAAAGCTGCCTGCGCTATGTTTCGGAATCCCGAAGTGGCAAATGTTCTCTCGAGGGCAACTGTTTGCATAGAAAAAGGAATCCTCATCATTAGGAAAGATCGAGATCTTCACCGAGACATCGGCCTGCAGAAGGAAATTCTGGAACTCTTCCTCAGCTACAATCCCCTTTGGTTAAGAATTGGCTTGGAAGCCGTCTTTGGAGAAACTATCCCTCTTCAATCGAACAATGACTTGATTGGATTAACCAGATTCCTCCTCGCTAGATTCTTCTCCGATCCGTTTATCATAAAACAGCATTCTCATCCCACAGTCGTTGGTATGAAGCTACCGACCTTCAGCACACATATGCATAAATTCATGCTTAAGAAGTTCCTCCTCCTCGTTTACTTTCTTGACTATGCGAAGACGAACAAATTGATTGGACACGATCCCTGTCTTTTCCACAAGAAGGCCCCGCACAAAGATAGTCGATCGATTCTTCTGACCTTCTCGAGAGAAGTTCTAAGCGGAATCGGAGACGTTACAAAAGTTCTAAGATCTTATGGATACATCGTCACGCACAAACAAACTTACTTGGACGAGTTTGATTATGCGGTTAAAGATATGAGCTCAGATTTGAGAGACGGAGTGAGACTTTGCAGAGCGATGGAGTTGATCACTGGAAAGAGGAATTTAACATGTCATTGCAGAGTTCCTGCGATTTCAAGGTTGCAGAAGGTGCACAATGTGAATCTGGCTCTGACAGCTTTGCTCGATTCTGGTTACGTTTTAACTGGAGATATCGATGCTAAGAGTATCGCTGATGGACATAGAGAAAAGACTTTATCTCTTCTTTGGCAGATTATCTATAAATTCCAAGCCCCGAGATTTGAAAAGGCAGCTTCTTGTGTTCAAAAATGGTGGCGTTCGAAACTTTGGTACGTCCGGGTGAAAAATTTGCTGAAGAAACACAAAAATGATGCAGCTTGTGTTATTCAAAGAGCCTGGAGATGTTACTCCGCAACAAAGATATTGAATCAACTGAGAGAAGAGTACAAACAAAATGTAGAGCTGAGAAACAAAGCTGCACGCGTGATTCAGGAAAAGTGGCTATTCCGCAGAGAAGGAATGAGACAGAGAAGTAAATATCTTGAGTCTAAAGAAGCGAGTATGAAGATTCAAAGATGGTGGAGAAGAACTCGAGAGACAAAACCTTTTGTTGAGAGTTTCAGAAGGAAACGAGAAGTTCTGATTCTGGTGCAGAGAGTTTGGAGAAGCAAGAAACTGATGGAGAAGGAAAGATCAGATTATCTAAGATTAAGAGAAGTAGTTTTGAAAATCCAAGAGAGGAGGAGAGCGATACTTGTTGGAAGATCAAAGAGAGAAGAGTTTAACAGATTGAAGCAGTCTGTTTTGATTGTTCAGAGAAGATGGAGGGCTTTGAAGTTGATGAAGAAAGAAAAAGAATCTTATGAACGGGTTCTGATCACGGTTCGTGTACTCCAGAAATGGTGGAAACGTGTTTTGCTTTTGAAAAAAGATCGGAATAATTTCCTCTTGATGAAATACGCAGTCAAAGTCTTCGAAAAAAAATGGATTGAAAAGAAGACGATTGGCAAAGAGAGGAGAAAGTACCTCAAGAAGAGAATAAGCACGATTGTTATTCAGAGAACCTGGAGAAGATACAGAGAATGTAAAAAAGAAGTTTCCCACCTTAGGGTTTGCAGAAGATCTGTTATTAAAATTCAATCTTGGTGGAGGTCGATGGAGATTCTTCGTCAGTATAAAATAACGAAAAACAATTATCTTAAAATCCAAACTTGGTGGAGATCTCTGCAATTGTCTAAAGCTTGTAAATCCGAGTATTTAAGAAAGAAAAATGCAGCTGTGGTTATCCAGAAAAACTGGAGAATGACAAGAACAAAGAGAGATTATTGGCAGATTAAGTCCTCGGTATTAAGCATTGAATCTTGGTACGAGAATATTCTGATTTCTAGGTCAGTTCGAGAAGAGTTTTTGAAGCAGAAAAACTCAGTTAGGAAGATTGAAAATTGGTGGTTAAAACTGCAAACTGCTAAACTCGAGCGTAAAAAATATGTAGAATTGAAACACAGAGTCGTGGATATTCAAAGAAGATGGCGAGGGAAGAAATTGTCTCAGAGAAGCCAGGAAAGTTTCTTAAAAATGAAAAATAGTGCTGTGAAGATACAATCATGGTTTAGGATGGTGAAGCAAAAAAGGAAATATGAAAACCTCTTGAAAAGAAAGAAAGCAGCGAAGGTACTTCAGGCAAGATGGAAAGCTACTTTAGCTAAACGGAAGGCTCAAGCTGTTTATATGAAAGTTCGGGAAACTGTTCTAGTTTTGCAAACAAAGTGGAGAGCAACGAAACTTGCTAGAGAGAAGAGAAACGAATTTTTGGAAATTAGGAATAGAGTTATTAAGATTCAGAAAGATTGGAGACGCTACGCAGCGAGAAAAGCTTTTGAGAAGAAAAGAAAGGCCACAATTGTGATTCAAAATTGGTGGAGACATACAATTTCTGGAATAAAGACACGAAATGAGTACATTAGATTAAGGAATCTAACTATACATCTTCAAGCTCGTGTAAGAAGAAATCAACTGACTTTGAAAACGAGAAAGAATTATTTAAGATTACGAGATGCTGCAGTGAAGATGCAACGAAGGTGGAGATCAAAAAGAATCGGAATAGAGGTAAAAAAGGAATTTGTGGAGTATAGAAGAGTTGTTACTTTGGTGCAATCCAAATGGCGGATGAAGGTCGAATTGAGAAGATATGAGAAGACCAGAGAAGCAATTTTGAAGATACAAGAATTCTGGAGAGCACAGCTGTTGGGAAGAAAAACGAGAAAAAATTATTTGAATTTGAAATCAGCAACCATAGTGATTCAAAATCGATGGAGGGAAGTGAGACTTGGAAATGAAATCAGGCAACAATTCGTTGATTATCGTCGATTCGTATTAGTTTGTCAATCAAAATGGAGGATGCTAATAGCAGTGAGAAAATACAAAAAGTTAAAAGAAGCTTGCCTGATAATCCAAGCAATTTGGAGAGCGAAAATTGAAGGAAAAAAAGCGAGGGAGAACTTCTTGGTTCTAAAATTCGCAGCTATAGTTATTCAGAAACGCTTTAGGGCGAATCAACTTCGTAAAATTAAAATGGAGAAATACTTGCTTTTGAAAAAAACAGTACTTTTTATCCAGAGGAAATGGCGAGCAACGCTTTTGGCTAGAGCATACAGTGAAGAATTCGCTCACCGTAAAGTGACTGCAATAAAAATACAAAACTGGTGGAGATCGGTTTTGATAATGCAAAAATGCAGAAAAGATTATCTAAAAAGGAAAGATATTGTAGTTAGGATACAGAGGAAATATCGAGGCAATATAATTGCGAAAGAAGTTAGAAAGGAATATCAACATTTGAGGGAGGCTACTTTGAAGGTTCAAGCTTGTTGGAGATCTGTTTTAGCAATAAGAAGATTGAAGGAACTTTTGATTCGTAGGAAGATGGCGGTAGTTTTGATTGAAAATTGGTGGATGGAAATTTTAAGAATAAAGAGCATTGAAGCTGAACGACGAAGTGAAATGAGAAAAATTGAAAATGCAGCGGCAAGAATTCAAGCTGCTTGGAGAGGATACAAAGTTCGGCAAACAGAATCTGCAAAAATGGCAGAATTGAGGGAAAGAACTGAAAAAGCTGCAAAAAGAGCGATACCAGCACAAACATTAGCAAATAGATTGCAGGAAGCGATTAATGTATTCCTTTTCTCTAATGATCTTGGTCGATTGTCGATGTGTCTCTCTTCTTTAGGTAAGTTTGAATATTTAAATAAACATTCATATTTTTTACATTCTCATCAGAGAGAATGTATTAGATTTTTATACTTCAATTAAAGCTAATTTGTATTTTTTTTTACAGACGTTATAACACGTTTGTCGCCAAATGGCTGCCTCACAGTCTGCAAAGTTGGTTTGGTAGACAAAATCTACATGACGTTAGTCAGAGCGAATAGATCTGTTCCATGGTTTGATGCTTGCACACGAGCAACAAGCATATTGGTAACTCTAGCAAAGTATCCTCCGACAAAACCATTCATCTTAAAGGTAATATAATTCTCTAATATCTCCTAATTACTTTTATATCTCTTATCACATACTGGATATATTTCTATTGTAATCTTCAGGATGAGTACATTGAAACCCTAGCAAGATTATTGACTGTGACAGTCGAAAAAGAAGTGAAGCTATTTCTTCATCTCGCAACTTTAATGTACGTTCTAGTAGAAGATCCTGATTACGCCAAGGTAATTTTTTCTAATATCTACTTAAGTCTTTACAAGAATGAGCTAAGATTCCATTTCTCATATAAATATTTTTAATTACAGGCAGTTTTACAAGACTCACGATCCGTCTGGTTGCTCAACTCTCTCTACGATACAATAACTCGAAAAAAGCACAAAAACACATCTGTTACTTCAAAAATAAAGGAAGAGATGCCAAATCCAAAACCAGACTGGGGGCTCAAACAAAAACAACCTCGCCTTTTCTCTAATGCTCTTCACGTTACTAAGTCAATCCTGAGAAAATTGGGCGAATACCAAGAAGATTAAGCGAACTACTGAACTAATTTGTAATAAACGAAAAAAAAGAATAATTATATAAATTAATCAAATGTCAACGTTCCTTATTGAACAGAATATGCCATTTTATTTAGTGTTTTCGGAAGTACTGTGTAATTAAAATAGAAGAATATTTTCTATACTCTAGTTTTTAATAAGAGTCTTTTAATATTGTCTTAAAAAATAGTTCTGTATACATCAATTGTAAAATATCGAGATCTTTGTGGATAATATTTTCATTTTGAGATCAAGAATAAAATAAATGATTACAAAATTAAATTTGATTTCATTAAAATTAAAAACAATTAAAAGACACGAGTTTCATATCTCAGATTTACATCTTTAATTTCTTTCAAAATAGTATACAATAAAATACAAACGAATTAGTTATGCGTAACGCTCTTACATAATTGTTCTTTAACATTTACCCTGCATTGTGTGTCAGAAAAACTGTAAACTATCTTTTTAAATAATCTAAAAGAATAAGTCTAAAATGTCACTTCTAACACTTGATAGTTTAAATATCATAAGAAGATCATTTTCAATCAAGAAATAAAAATATTGACAATAACAGAGAGAATTATCAATATATAGAAAAAATTACCTTTACATCAATATACTCTGCATTTAAACAACGCATTGGCAACTTGGAATCTAAGCAACAATTAATATTTCAATAGTAACTTGAAAATATTTTCAAATTTCCCAAGTCACATAATTTCGTCAGGATAAAATTGAAGTTTCGCACACACTCATGTTTTTAAAGATCCCCTAAACTCTTATCACTACCATTATATAAAAGAAAATTTCATCTAAACACTAAAAGCGCTATTGAGTTTCGTACTTTGTAATAAATAAAGATCGATGAAAATTACGCAGATTCCTATTTATTCATAACGTAAATATATTTATATATATTTATATATAATACTTAATATTATTATAATACACTTTGTTATAATCATATAACAATAAATGAGCTTGGATATGATTGTTGAAATACTTTAGGCTATCGATACACGACGAGCTTCTAGCATATGTACATTTTGTAAATGTAGGAGGTTACATAATTGCCTTTCGGAGATTTAAACAGTTAAACTTATTAAAAACGAAAAAATTCGATCGTTACGATAATAGAAACGAGAAACACGACTTTCAGAAGCTTCTTAAAAACTCTCCTATTACAAATGTCTTCCTACATTAACGATTCACATCCTCTAAATACGAAGTACTTAACTACTGGCAAAATTTTCGGTTATTTTTTTTTATTATTATCCATATTTTTCAGTCATTTGATGAACTCGCCAATGAAAAATGGTCCTCGTAGGTTTTAGTATTTAAAAAGGCCTTTGAGTGAAACTAAGAATTCCAGAATCAGCTTTAAGCACTAGAACCTCGGAAGCTCTTCAAAGTCGCATTCCTAACAGGAGTCAACAGTAGATACTCGCAGCATTATTACAGTGGCAGCCAACGTAGTACTATTATGTAGAGATGAATTTAACTATTATCACAGATTAATACAGACAGCTTTTATCATAGATGAACGTGACCCACAAAAAAATCCTGTCTGTCTGCCTGCCTCTCCTGTTACGACCGATTTAATGAGCGCCTAACACTTCTCCCGCAAAATATAAATCCGAACGTCGATTAAAAAACTCTAATCTAGAGATTAGAGTTATTATAAAACTAGAAAGACAAAAAATCTCAAAAATCTTGATTAATGGAATAATCTAACACCTACTTGGACCTCTGGATATTATAAATAGCACCCTATTTGTAAAATGTTAATACAATCGTGCAGTTCAAAATGGAAACTATACAAATTCTTATTAAAAAAGACTAATCTTAAAAAGTTAATGCTTAAAAAATCGTTTGGATACAAATCGTGTTTGCGAAAAAAGCGCACTGAACAAATTTGTGCGGATCGTTGTATCGCGTTCAGTTCTTTATAATTATAATGTTTGTACAAGCTTTATTTTTCTACATACTGAATCTTTCGGTTCCAATGATAGTAGAAATCGTTGATAAAAAAGCCGACTTGGAAATGTACTCCTGTTTTTATTCAAAGCAGTCGATAACATTTTACAAATAGCATTTTAACGTAATCTAGACCTAGTGCTGATAAAAAAGAGGTACTAAACGTCAATTTCATGTTTCGCTTTCATCGCAAGGAAAGATCCGAAACATCCTAGTTCTCAACTGGATGAAACGTTGAAAGCGATGATCGTTATGGAATTGTAATAAACTTTGAGAAGTTTGTCTTGAAAATGCACATATTACTAATATCTTTGGAAAGGCGGCGATAAAAAATATCCGAATCGTCGTACGAATTCAGATCCTAAGGACCTGTAACACTGCGTTGGGTATCCTTTCTCCTGTCCATTCCATTAACAACGCGCACTCTCCGCCTGTCTGACTATTATGGAAAACAATATTATTTAGTTAAGGACAGACCTAGTACTTATTTATATTGCTAACAGCATTTCTTTCTATGTTGCTTGGTGCTTTTTCTTAGATTCACTGTCTCGTTCGTTTGAATCGCCTGACGTTCCTTCCTTTCTTTCTTTGTACGTAATACTTGTCGTGTTATCGCTGTAAACATCTAAAAGAATATTTTAATTAGATAATGAAAATTTGAATAAAAAATTCTTTTTTATGAATTAAAATTTTATTTAGTTTAATATCTTAACTAATCTAAAAGTGAAAATAGTCAAATTACCTCCTCGACATTGAGATTATCTTTAGCGGAAGTTTCGAATAGTTGAATTCCCATTTGATTAGCGAACCGTTGTGCGTCTTCTGTGAGGACAACTTTGTTATTTGGTGAGTCGTTTTTATTTCCAACTAGAATCCTATTCACTACATCACAATTGTATTCAATTTCGTGTAGCCATCTTTTAACATTCGCGAATGTATCTCCACTCGTTACATCGTAAACGACTATAACTCCATGCGTCCCTCGATAATAAGTAGATGTTATTGTCCGAAAACGCTCCTGACCAGCAGTGTCCCAAATTTGTAATTTTACCCTCTCTCCGTCTATTTCTACTGTACGAATTTTAAAATCCACACCTATCGTAGTAATGTAACTTCCATTAAATGTGTTGTCCGCGAATCGTAGCAACAGAGAACTTTTTCCCACACCTTTAAAAGTAAATCAAAATAATTAGAAATTATGTGCAAAATTTTGCAGGCATTTGAAGTAAAATAGTTTCATATTCTAAAATTAATTATACAAAATATAAGATATGAAACATAAGACAATAATAGTGTGTATTAGGGTTGTCCAAAAAACGCTTTTTGAGCTGTAGGGCAAGTCCCCCCCCCCAAAAAAAAAAGTTTCCATTTCCGGAGAAAATAATTCCATTTTTTTTTTCGAAATTCGAATATTAACACGTGTCACCGGGCACTTCAAAATCCCATTTAATTAACATGGGGAAATTTTGGATTTTCGAAAAATCGAACTCATACTTCAGGGTTTGATCGAATCGTGCCAACTTTTTTAGGGATTGAAGAGGAGTACCCATGAAATAAAACCATACTAATAACTTTTATTTTTAACCCACCCTTACCCCCTCACAGCGCCCCAAATATGACCCAAAAATCAAAAAACTACATTTTAAAAAAAGGGTAAAGGTAGGTTAAAAATAAAAGTTATTAGTATGGTTTTATTTCATGGGTACTCTTCTTCAATCCCTAAAAAAGTTGGTACGATTCGATCAAACCCTGAAGTATGAGTTCAATTTTTCGAAAATCCAAAATTTCCCCATGTTAATTAAATTGGATTTTGAAGTGCCCGGTGGCACGTGTTAATATTCGAATTTCGAAAAAAAAAATATGGAATTATTTTCTCCGGAAATGGAAACTTTTTTTTGCGGGGGGGCGGGGACTTGCCCTGTAGGGTGAAAAAAAATTTTGTAATGCATTTTTGGACCACCCTAGTATGTATACTATAAAGTAATAAATCATAAAAAATAATAGAGTAAAACTGTTACAGTGATGCCTTTATAAATTTCAATCTCAATATATAGAATCCGTCCAATTAAAAAAGTAAACTAAAGAAGCGATCTAGAAAATAGACCAATCGCAAGACCGTCAAATACACAGTTAGAGTAATTACATCACGCGAAAGATAAGAGTGTTAATCATTGAATCTTCCATCAATTTCTAATAATACTAATAATATCTAGATTTTTGTAATTATTTTTTAAGTATTTATTACACTATTTTCCCTAATTTAACCAGAAAATTTAAACTAGATTTAAACTAGCTCTACAATGGAAGAGGGGTTACAAAGAGTAACTACAACGATCTAGATCGCAATGAAATAATGGTTTCAATTAGTGTACTGCACTAACTCATTGGCTTCAGTACGAAACACTTTCGAACACTCTTTAGATTTTTTTAGAGAAGCAGGTGACGATATAAAATGAACTATTATTAAGAGTTAACATTATTTTCATTGACACAATTATGTATTTATACTTTTCTTAAGATTTATAATTATGAAAATTTGAATTGATGAAAAGTTCTTTCATATTTTTTTAAAAAACTACTTTTCTATAGAATCCATTCTTAAATATCAAATGTACCAAAAAATAAATGAATATTCATTTACTTAAGAGTTGTCACTTGAATACTTTAGATCTATTCCTGTATGAAGGACACTTATGGAAGCGCGATAATTCTTATCATTCTACTCACAACTATCAACTTTTTCACACATTCCATAAAGCTTATTTTTTAACCAAATTTGGTCCTTCCCATATTTAGAATTTCCGGCAATTGGAATTTCCTACACATAAAAATAACGAATGGAATTTGAAATAACATCATAAAGAAGACAATGAAAATGTTAATTAAATTAAAATACTCAATTTTTAACGCAACAAATATGGAACGGTTAAAAAGAAACAGACAGAAAAATAAGAAAAAGTGATTCCCTCGAAGGCATAAAAGATAAATTAAAACATGTCTTTAATTAGATTAAATGTTGGAAAAACATTATACTAAAGATAAACTTAAATTACTTCAAAATTAATTACCTAATATAATATATATTGCTAATTTCCGAAAGGATTGATGTGTAATCTAATTTAATGGATAGATACATTGTCAAAGAAAAATGAAAACTACTAAAACAAAATAAATCACATTAAATAATCAATGGTATAACCAACTAATTAACTTAAATCTTAGTTTGCTCTTCTGTAGATTTAAACCAGCAAAGGTCAACCTTTTTGTAGATTACAAAGAACGAGCATCACGCTAATCTTTTTGCAACAGTTTCAAAATTAAACACATGATATTAGTAATTTATAAATTTACAAAAGCATGTACTAAATGAAAATGTACTAAACACTGTTCAAATATCAGATGCAGACAAAATAGTTCTAAAAAGAATAAAAACATTGAACTCCATTGTATAAAATGACATTTTCAGCATTACAAAAGAACGTGTTATGTTGTTGATGATAATTAGGATTTATCAGTTAACAAAAAGTTCTTACCACTATCACCTATGATGAGCAACTTGAACAAATGGTCATAATCTTTAGCCATTTTTGCTATGTGTTCTAGCGAGTCGCGTATTTGATCGATGAAGAATTTGAGTTATTTACTCCGTGTTCTTACAATAAACTAGTAGAGACGATAGAGACCTATTGGAATCGGAGTCGTCCTGGCGCTCCGAGTTATCTCACAGAACACATAAACAATTTTAGGCTTGATCAATTAGCGCTGAGGAAAAAATCACTTGGAAACTAGATGATTGCCATATTCGATTGGCGAAATATCATCATTTATCATCGCGAGAGAAAAATGTTACTCATTTACCACGACGCCCATCTCGTCAATGCTCTCAAAGTTGGCTCCCTGCGCGCGCAGCACACGTTGATTTTCCTTTAGAGAAATATTACCATTGGTCAAAATTTGGCGCGTGATTCAAAATCGAATTAATTTAATTCAATTTTGAATTGCGCGCCAGATTACAGCCAATGGCAGAATTTCTTTAGCGGAAAGCCAATACGTGCGTGCAGAGTCATCAGTCAACGTTCGCGGCGTAGAAAAATGGTGGGAAACCATAGACGAATTGTTTGAAACTGTTGATCATATTTTGAGAAAATCTGCCCTGAAAAATTTGAAGATTCGAAGTAATGAGTGTATAAAATATTGAAATTGGATTTTGATTTTCTTTCACTGGTACCAATAAACTACACTTATGCATCCGATTTTCCCCATACAAAAATTCCTATACATGGGCAAACTTGAAGCGTGCGAAAATTTGAATTTATATTCGAAACTGTTGACGCTGACGATTTTTAAAATATTTTACGATTATAATTTTTTACTTCTGAGTGGTCCAAAGATTAAATTATTTCAATTATAAGTCGTGAATTCAAGTTTTTCAAGTGTGTAAAGTATGATTGAACCTTTGAACTTTTTTTTTTTTGACATTTTGTACTCTGTCGGTAAAATCGCTCGTAATCGATAAAGGAAATTTTTTTCAATATTTATTATGTATGTCATACGTATTTAACGTATTGTGTTTATATTTACATTTTTAGTGTTGTCAATGTAAAAATGTGTATTTTTGACTCTACATATTAGAGTCTATGATATTTCTATAACAGTAGAAATTATTTCAATATTAACGATATTAACGTTAATAATTGTTAGATGTAATTTTTGTTTTTCATTGTTCAACTTTCAAAAACTAATGAGTATTTTATAAACTTTTTAAATACCAAGATTATTAATAACAAATAATAAAATTGAACCACTTCAGTCATAATTTTTCAATGAAAGGGACTATAAATAGTACATACTTAAATTTCACTTACAAAAGTGAAAGTTTCGTACTGTGATTTCTAAAAAAAATTTTAGGTTATCTGAAAGTTACGATTTTTAATAATTTTTCTGTTGAAATTGAAAATATCACCATAAATATTTTGTGTATTAGTATTTATGAGTGTTTGTTGGATACCAGAAAAATAGAGGTGTTTTTTATTTATAGATTTACTATCAAGTCGCATAATTGGTGAAATTGAAATGACCCTACCATTGATCATTAAGATCGATAAAGCCTGCAGATCAAGCTGTCCTGATAAAAATCCTCTCTTTCTCTCTCTCTCTCTCTCTCTGAGTGTACTGTGTAACTGATTTGATTTAATATTGCTGACCTGTCAACAACGATTTGTGGTAAATCTTTCAGTCCGTATTTAGTTAAAATTCATATTTTCTGTTCAGAGTATTTTTATAATGATTAAAGATTAAAATCATGAATTAAAAATTCATATAATATTAATCCAGCTCTTAATAGCAATGGTTCCATATTGCTTTATTTAATTTGTAGAATTGATGAAATTGTATACATATATGCATGAATGGTCCCTTATCAATTTATTTAATTTTTAATGTCATTCTGTACTATTAAAGTTGTCTATATGTATGTGTACTTATTTTTCATTCTTGTTTAGCTATGAAATTGACTTAAGACCAAAGTGCAAAGGAAAACCAGTCATGCAAAGTTTTTTTACTACTTTCTCATCCTTGAATAAATTATCGGTAAGCTGGAATTTCAAGATTGTTAGAGAAAATTTAATTCATTCAAATTAAAAATAATTATGTAAAAATAATATAGGTAATGGCGATATTTTATTTGTTATTAATTAACACATATTAAATTTATTTTAGATTCTAAGAGGACTAAAAAACAATATTCCAATAATGCAACATGCACTAAACATAACGTCTCTCAAACTAAATCAGCAGCCACTTCCAAAACAACCAGTGCCAGATTTGAAAAAAACTGCAGAAAAATATTTAAAGTATTAAACAATTTTTTATTAATATTTTTCAATTAAAAATTAATAAACCAATTGAACTATAATAGCACGTATTTTTTTCTAGGTCATTGAAGCCTTTATTAAGTGAAGAAGAATATTGCAATACGGAAAGAGTTGTACAAAATTTTATTAGTGATGATGGATGCGGACCTTATTTACATAAAAAATTACAAGAGAGATATGAGAAGACTGAAAACTGGGTAAAGATGACCACATTTATTGTAAAAGATGTAAATATTCAAAATTTGTGTTTTGAAAGCAGAAATTTAATTTTGAAATCCATATTTTTTAGATGGGTGAATGGTGGTTAAAAGCAGCATATCTGGGTTACAGAATGCCTGTAATTGTGCATTCTAGTCCAGGAACTATTGCTCCTCGTCAAAACTTTAAATCAATTGAAGAAATGCATATATTCGCAGCTCGACTTGTTGAAGGGGTTTGCAATTACGACGCTATGGTAAAAAGGTAGATAATAAATATTGAATAAGTTGACCTATTTAAATAATGTTTACTTATAAAAACTGAATATATTTTAGTGGAAAAATGAAACAAGAAATGGTTCGAAAGGAACCACTTGATATGCTACCCTATGGAATGATTCTTGGTACTCATCGTCAACCTGATCGAGGAATCGACAAACTTTTGCATACAGACCATGCGAAGCATATTGTAATAATTTGCAATAATCACGTAAGTCTAGTTTTGAAAAAAAAGTAATTTCCGCAGGATTATTTTTTATAAATTTGGAATTAATTATCTTCCATTTCTTTGCAGTTCTTTAAATTAAATATTATTGATGATTGCGGTAAATCTTTAAAGGATAATCAGCTCAAAGCTTCAATTAAAGATATTGCCAAGCGATCTTGCACTGCTGAAAAAGCAATTGGAATTTTGACGGGAGATGACAGAGATACATGGGCAGAATCTTATGCTTTACTTAAAGGTAAGAAGGTCGAATTTTTATGCTCAATTGTGGTTTTTTTATGCAATTAATGAAAAATTATTGATCTGTTTGATAATCCTCTTACTTTTTAGAGATTGGTTCGAATTGTAACATACTCAAGGACCTAGAATCTGCCCTATTTATTCTCTGCTTAGACAAAGAACTACCAAAAGATGCATTCAAAGCTAAAAATTATTCCTCTGTAAAAGCAGTTCAAACATTGACTGGGTTTAGTTCTTGCACAAATGCTGGAAATAGGTGGCACGACAAAACTGTGCAGGTAAATTCTTATGCCCTAGAGGAGATAGGTAAGCAAATTAAATAGTAATTAATTTAAAACATTTTTGAAGTATATAGTCTCTCCTGATGGGTTCTGTGGTATGGAATACGAACACAGTCCTTGCGAAGGTGTCCCTGTTGCTGTTCTTCACGATTTTGTTTTAAACCAAATGTAAGAAATGCTTAACACTTTTGCCCTCTTTAACATATTTGTTAAATTTTTGAGAAATTTAATGTTTTCCGATCATAGAGCAAATAAATCAGAAACAAAATGCGAAGATGCAGAGGATTTCCCTAAAGCTGAAGAATTGAAATTCACATTAAATGATAAATTAGAAACAGCAATTCAAACAGCATCCTGCGGAGTAGACAAGTATATATTTTTATTTCCGAGTTTTTCCATTTTTTATTTTTTAGTAATTTTTTTGAAAGTAAAAATAATTTCTACAGACTCTCTAAAGATATTGACATGGAATGCTTCATGTTTGAAGACTTTGGATCCGATGAGATAAAGAAATGTAAACTTAGTCCCGATAGTTTTATACAAATTGCAATGCAAGTGACTTTTTATAAATTGCAAAAGAAACCTCCTGCTCATTACGAGTCTGCAGCACTTCGTAGATTCATCAGTGCAAGAACAGAATGTATTAGATCCACCAGTACAGAATCTGTTGCATTTGCAAAATTAATGAGTTCGGGTTGTGGATCCGTTAGTGAAAAAAAGGAAGCATTAATCAAAGCTATTAATGCTCATAAACAAACAGCTGGGGAGGTAATTTTTTCAATAAATAAAATAATTGTCAATAGTTTTAAAATTCGTCTTTTAATTTCTAATTACACTATTATATTTTAGGCAGCCACAGGTGAAGGAGTCGACAGACTATTCTTCGGTCTTAAGATGATTGCGATTAGTGAAAAAATGGAATTACCTGAATTTTATAAAGATGTTGGATGGACTAGAAGCACGTACTTTACTTTAACTTCAAGTCAGGTAATATTTGCTTAATGTATCCACGAAAAGGTCTAAAGATTTTATGTTTAATTATTTTTACAATATAATGGTCATTTTTAGGTGCCTTACAAAACTGCGTCATTCATGTGCTACGGCCCCGTTGTTCCTGAAGGTTATGGATGTTGTTACAATCCCCGACCAAAGGACATTCTTTTCGCTTGTTCTTCATTCAAAGGCTGTCCAGAAACTTCTACTAAAGCTTTCGCAGATACTTTACGAGAAAGTTTGTGCAATATGAAAAAAATCGCTGAAAAATAATTATAAAAAAAAAAAGGATTTAAAAACTTTGTGCCGCGTCCAACCATTTCCTGTTATTAAGGGTCGTCGGTAGGTTTTAATACATTTTTACGAAGCTTCTATAAGAAAAAGTTATATTCAAAATTTTGCATAAAATATAAAAGGTACAAAAATAATCTCAAAAAGAGTATTTATGTTCATTGCTCCTTTGTCGGTAGTAAAGATGTGTCATGCGAGTGATGTATTAATAAATTAAAAATTCTTTCTATAATAGACTAGAAAGTTACAACTCTTCGTGTGAAGTAGAAGACATTTTTCTGTTAGGTGGGAAGCCCCAGAAAAATGTAGGAAGGCCCTTCACTTCTCGTTCTCTTGTAACGAATGCGGAAAAGGAAGAAATACAATTGCCTATGAAGTAATTTGCTCTTCCGAGAATTGCTAGATCTAAGTGAGGAGATATTTCTTCTTCTTGTCTGTAAGCACGAATCTGAAACGATTGTTTTGACTGAATAGTATGATCTTTTACACATACTTTATATATTTATATTTTACAAATTTTTAATTCAATCTTACCTCCATTCTAGCAAGAGCGGCGTTCAGTTCATTAATCATATAATTACTATCAGATGCCACAAAAATAGATTTTATATCTTTTCCATTGCGAATAACACGTTTAATATGACGCAGAATTAATTCAAAAGATGGAAAGCACATTTCTGGGGTTGCTTTTCCATGTTCATTTCTATATCCTAAACATTGAGGCGCAGCGAAAAGATTTGGACTATTCGAAATAAATTCACAGGCTCGTACCTATTAAAAAATATTCAAATGTCAGTAATTAAATTTTGACTTAGATGTTTATAAATCTAAAATTCTATATATTTTACTTGAAATGAAAAATATAATTACCCAGTCAATTCCGTTTCTCAAATGTATCCCTATGAATGCTCCAGCCGGGAGTTTTTCTTTAATGAAAGATTTTGCCTTATTAGATATAGAATCGGTCCACTGTAGGCATTTTTGAAGATTTTTGTTCTCTAGTTGAACTGGAAAAGTTGCTGGGGCTCCAGTAAATGCAAGAACCGGCCAGGAAATCACAGGATATTTCTTCTTCCATTTTTCAGTCATATCTGTGTGATGCACATCATAATGTAATGGTCCATAAAATTCTGAACCGACAAAATCAACATTGTAAGTGTCCCAAAAAGGACCGAAGGGATTCCCCTCTTTGGGATTACAGGATTCCGTGTTGCCTCGCGTCGAGTAACAAAAAGCTGAAATTTTTCCCAATAAAAATAATTTAAAACATTGTTTGCAATTTTGCAGTTAAGGCAAACTTTTAGATTATAATTAATAAGATCTACCTATCCTGTAATCGGGTGGCCATACATTTGAAGCAATTTCTTTCATAAATTCCTCCATCAAAATCACTTTGTGGCATGACTTAAGATAAGTAACATTGAAATAGGTATCGAATGGCACTTGCAACTGAAAGATTATTAAGGTATATATTAATAAATGAAATAAAGGAATCTCCTACCAATTGAACTATATTATTATGTAAAAATAATTCATTATGTTTATTTGTTTAAATTCATAATGTTGAAAACTGAATGTAACTTTTAAACCTTATAAGTACATACCGATTTAATTTCACCAGTTCGATATTCAACCCATGCTGGTAAAACTAAAGTTCTATTTAACGCTTTTGCAAAGCCTAAGGCACCAAGGAAATGATCGGCTTGATTTCCGAAACGTCCTAAAAAATATATGTTTTATTAATAATATGTGTAATTCTTATTGTTCCTCTTACATATACATTTATGCATTGTTCAATTTCCAGCTACAAAATAAAAAAGGCATAAACATAACCTGAAATACAAGTGTTTCAAAATAAAATTTAACTTTTCGATAAAACTAAATTACACAATATTAAAAAATTGGTATTTGAAAAAAATTGATAATTATTATAAATAATATTACGCTTACTTATTTCCGCGTAGTTTTTTTTATTGAAATTGGGCGTAAAATAAATTGACTTACCCATGCAGGGACAATAGACAATATATCCATTTACGTCTATATCGACACTATCACACAACGTTCTGTCGATATTTCCTAATAATAAACTAAAGAACACTAATTTGATGATATTTAACATAACAAATAACAAATTAACACAAAAATTAGCAGGAAAAGTGGAAAATTCAAACACAAGTTATAAATCTGTCAAAAACGAAAAACGCTTGTTGTCATGGATACGCGATGCTGCGCATGCGCAAATCGTAGATTTTTCTTACGAAATTTAAAAATTGGAATAAAGTACAAATTTATTTAGAAACTTCACTTTCAAAATATTACATATATTAAATTATACTATAATTATATAGTAATTAGATACTTAATTTAAAAAGTTGGTGCAAAATAAAAAAGAGATATGTTTCATATTTAAATAGATATTTATCGGTATCATTTTTACAGTAGCTCTGAACTAATTAACTAAAAAAGAAAGAGTACATTATAAGAGGAAATAAATCAAACACACTTAATCTTTTAAGATTCTCGTACCGTAGGAGTATTATATGTCAACAAATTTATAAACTACGAAATGGTTATTAATCCTAATTCAAGAATTTCCGAATATAATAGATATCAAATCATTAGTAAACAACAATCCAGGTGTTTAGATTGTTAAATCATTAAGAACACCATTATAATACTTTTATACAAATTAAGATTTCAAAATGTTTGAACGTAGAAAAATAAGATTCACATCCGGCGTGATCCAACTTAAGATGGGCTAAGTTATCCTACTCTCGCACCCTCAGGTGCTTCATTCATCGAAAATAAAGAACCGAAGAGAACGTGCTGAATTACGGGAAACTTGGATAATACCTGCAAGTTAAAAAATATAATTAGAAGCCTGAAATATTTAAAATAATTTTAGAACTTTTCAATTCTTTCCACTTCCTGTTTTGACCAGTTTTTTTACATTACTGTATAATCACCTCAGCTTTATACATTCTAATAAGTCCACTGTTCACTTTTGACCACGTAGAAACAGCGCTAACATTCCAAAGTTGATTTGAATGTTCTGCAAATGGTCCTGTTTTTACCTAGCAAGAAATAAGGAAATATATATTTATTTTAAGTGAAAATAAAAAAGAGTAACTCGCTCTATATAACATAAATTGAATGAGAGTACCTATTGTAAAAGGAACTATTTACCTTAGAAATAAATTCGATGCACCCAAGGAACATATACGATTTTGCGTACGTTTCAATTACTCCAGGATCCACAAAATGTTGAGGTTCAATGCGAGGATGACCTGCGAGAAAATATTTTTGTAACTTTATGGAAATACTTATTTATCTCGCCTTTCTTTTTTCGATTTTGACTTTTATTAGATGGAAAGTAACAGAAGTATTATAAAATTTTTACCCATTAATTGAGCACTGCCCCAAATAAAAGGAACAAATTGATAGTCATCCAAACTCCAAACGCCGTGGCTTCCAGCTGGTTCCATTCTGTAAACTATTTGAAGTCTTCGTACTATTTCTAAATACCTATTAAGAGAAAACATAAAAATTACAGTTTAATATTCTCAATAATTTATATTTCAGAAACGAATAATTATATTTTGTTGTCATGTAATCTTGATCAAATTGGAATCTTAAAGAATAAACAGTTTTTACAAGAGCAATAAAATACCTAATAAATATTTTCAGTGCCACTGCAACTTTGTCTTCGGCCTTAAAAGCGCCAATTTTAAACATACAGCACAAAAACATTATGAATGCCATTTCATGTCCAGTTCCGTAGTCAATACGCGTAGGATTGCCAAATCCTTCCAGTAAGTATTCAATTATTTCGATAATTGCTCGATGTAATTCTTCTGGTAATACTTGTTTCAATTCTTCAAATGCCGACTGAAAAAAAAGATATCAATTTATCCAATTTTCTTTCTTTAATTTCGCACTTTCTTCCTTTATTTATAAAATATTGAATGTAAGAAAAGAAAATAATCTACCTCATGCATCTTATTATGCCATGTACGAAATGCTTGGTTTCCAAAACGTTGTGGCTGTTCAACTGGAGGAATTTCAGTTATCCATACATCAAATTTATTGAGCATACTCAAAACTTTTTCTACAATCAGTGAGTTCGGAGTTTCTAAATGCGCAAACTTTCCTTGAATTGATTGATTGATGGCGAGAAGAAAACCCAAATATTCCTGAAAAAAATGTAATTAATTAAACACAGTTTTAAATGGATTTATCCTTTATTTATTTCTCGATTTACTTTAATAATAATCTCTACTCACAAAGTAAGCTTCTGATTTTTGCCAAGCCACCATATCTTGTGGACTTTTTACTGCTTTTTTTGGAACTACAAATTCATGGTTTTCAGCTGAAATATAATAAACATAGATTTATAAATGTTGGAAAATATATGTACCTACACACTGAATTTTAGTACACTCGAATCTCCCAATAACGACGAAATCCAGACCAGACTACTACTTACGAGATAATTTGAACTCAGCCGATTGACAACTTGTTTTAGACATCCTTGTACTTTCGTTTTTTTATCTTCGAAAAGTATACGTGATGAACAATATAACGATTTTTCTCAAAACGTTAAGAGAAATCAAAGGAATTTCTTGCTATATATGATGTCCTTACTTAATCGATCCTTTTATACATTGTTTAACACAGACCTAGAGTACACAGTAAAGAAGACACATGAATAAAAATGAAATTGTTTCGATTTTTTGACACAACTCATGAAGTGTTTAAATTTTTGAAGTAGGAGAAAAAAATAAAAAATTTTCTGGATTCTCACCGCGCGGCTTCGAAATGTCAACAGTTCCAACCTCAAAATTGTTCAACTTCCGGCTGCTTTTTAAAACGAGCGGTTCATTCAATTAAAATTGAATTTAAGTTGAATCAATTTGTATGCTCGTAAGGAGATAATTGCATTCCAAGAAAAGGTGTTGACCTATAAGTAATAAGCAGATTTTAGACAATGGTGTGACGTGACTTTAAATTGTTTTGACGTTTCCAGAGACATTCTATACATATTAGGCTGCGACCACAATGGTGCCTAAGGACCGACGTACGCGCGTACCGACAAAATGCACGAACCATTCGTTCGTGCGTTCTGACGTCACAAACGCAGTGCGACCAACTGTCGCATGTTTCGTTGGTTCGCGTTCCGCAGGTTCCAGTGTTTCAGCGTTCTGTCATTATTGTTTATACAAAATATACACAAAGTCACAAACTGCGATTGATCTGATGCGAGTGTCGCATGTTAATCAGAGACAACAAGGAAACACTGAAACACTGGAACCTGCGGAACGCGAACCAACGAAACATGCAACAGTTGGTCGCACTGCGTTTGTGACGTCAAAACGCACGAACGAATGGTTCGTGCATTTTGTCGGTCGCGCGTACGTCGGTCCTTAGGCACCATTGTGGTCGCAGCCTTATGTAGCACCCTGCGCACGCAGCGCGTACGCGTACCAACCAACACGAAAAGGTACTCACGCTTTTAGGAAAATGTTCTTCTTCTCATTCTACCATGTAACTATCCCATAAGTTTGTCTTATTCTCGCACATTTTCCGGGTCAAATGTATGGAAAATGTGGAATGAGACAAACTTATGTGATATTCACATGGTAGAGTAAGAAGAAGGACATTTTCCTAAAAGCGTGTAATCAGGACTGTACGCACCTTCGAGAGCACTGAATTCGTAACGAAGGAAAGCGCGCGCTTATTCGAAATTAAAAAATACACAGTTTAGTAAATTAATTTTTTTAAATTCAATTTTAAACAAATTTGACAAAATTAAGAATCTTTTGTTAATATTTATCTGCACTATTATTTATAGTGTATTTACGAGAGTTTTTATTTACTCATTTCAAAAAAGCATGCGCTTTCTGGTACATGTATAATTACTTATATGACATATATAATATATATACGTATATGAAAAATTAATTATTAAGATCCAGTGCCAACTCTCTTCGAAGTATATTTTTCCAATATTTATATATTTTTTTCTGACATGAGCGACAAATTAAAAATGGTTTTGGTTAATGGAAATTAAAAAAATAGATTTAACAAAATTCAATATGAATGTTTTTATTAAAGTAATTTATGCATAATTAATCCATCCAGGATAATTAAATCATATAAATATAATTCTAATATAGATACATTACGTCAAAATAGTAATTTTATCGTTTTTTGTTTTTCTTGTTTCGACTTGAGTCAAGATTCCTTATTTTGTTCACTTACGAATCTTTAAGCCTTGCATTGAGTTTTGCAATTGTCATTTCTTCTGACATTTTTTGAAATAAAATCTTAATAAACACTCTGCCTGAACTATTGGTGTCTTCTTCGTTTAATTTAATACACGAAAGTGCCTCCCAAGAAATCGAATCCTTAAACAATAAATGTGCGTAAAAGTTCGCAATATTCCGCAGTTCATTTGTATTTAACCGATAAAATTTATCGTACATGTCCCTGAAGATTTGCTCGTAGATTCGATTGATGGCACAAAAATGCTGGAAAAATGATGAAATTGGCAATATTAATAAACTGAAATTAGAATAACAGACATATTAGCAATTGACAACTTTAACAGTAATTATCTTTTTTTAAAATAAACTCATCAACTTACCCCAGCCAGAAGTCCGTGAAACTTTTCGTAAGTACTATCCTCAGCGCAAAAATCAAGAAACATGCGGCACAATTCAATTTCCTGTCCAGGCTTCAATTGAATTTTCAAAAGTTTATGTGCTCATTCTTCAAAGTTGAAGGACGAATAATATATCAAAGTATATGGTTCTTCTCAAAGCTTGAAAATTCGTCTCGGTGTAGTCTATAATAAAAGCTTTATTCCTTTCTAAAACGGAGAAGAAATTTAATTTAATATACTAATAAAATCTTAGGGAATAATTGAAATTAAATGTCAACTGCATGCGTTGATATTTACCATCTTGTTTACTTTCTGAACTTTCCCCGTCATCCGATTCACTGCTGTCTGTATCTAATATATTTTTGCTTATCATTTTGTCCTTTTCTTCTTTCTTGAGATATTCTGAATCAAACTGGAAAACGTTCAAGATATCCTGAGAGTCTGAGATCCTGTTGTGTGCGAGACCGTCTCGTTTCAAATCTGCCGCTGCGACGAAGTATGCATGTGTATATGTACATAAACAGTATAAAATTTACTCAAGGACCTCAAGGTATCCTAGAGGTTACCTGTTGACATTTTATTTTAATTTTTAATTTATTTCAGTTTAACAATGTTTTGATATAAATCCAGCTCCTTTTAAGAATCTTGCACCAAAGGTTTGTGAATCCACATGTTAGTTGACAAGTTAATTTTTAATTTAAATAGATAAAATGAATGCACATCACGTAAAGACACGTAAAAAGTGCTTTTATTCGTTAATCAATTTTTGGAAATTAATCTGTTAACTAAAATTTAAATTAAATTAAACTCTATATAAATGCATAAATTGTGAAATTGATCAAAAAAGGATTTTTGAAAGTATAAATAAGTTAACCTATAATTTAAAAAAATGTTTATAAGTGTCATATGTTTCAATATTCATTAGAAAAAAAGTAGTGTTTATTATAGGTACATACTATAATTTAATAAAAATAGCAATAATATTCTTGTTAAATTTATAAAATGTTTTGAAATAAAACTACATTTGTGTTTCTTTTTACAGCCTGCCTGTTTGTATGTAGTATGTATTCCAAAGAACAAATAGAGCAAAAGCGGCTTCAAGCCCTAGCTCTCAAACAGACTAGGAACATCAACGCGGCAAAAAATGGCTTACCAGAAACTAACAAGAGTATTCGTTCGAATGAAAATAACTTAACGGGGACATCATCGAATTCGCGAGTTCCTTCAAAATTGGGTTGGAATAAAAATAGCCCAGGAATTCTCAGACAACACCCACCAAAAAATCGGTACAATCCGATCAAGCCAACCAATTTTTATGGGAAGAATCAGCCAACAGTTACTGGGAATATTTATATGATCACAAATGATCGATTTGCCGTGGATTTGTCCAAATTTTATTCTCCTATTATAGATGTATTCAGGACAATTCCCAGTAGAGCCTACGGTATAATTGTATATATATTTTATTGTTTATTTTGTACCATTTTATACTTTAATATAAATCTGAGGTTTCCAATTTTTAGTTCTAAGAGATTTGATTCCTGCTCAATGGATACTTGATTAACTTGAAATTAATTATTGTTTCAGACTCTCAGAAGAGACTGTGGCATTTTCACTTAAAAGATTATGATCTTGTCCTAGAAAAATTAATCATAAGATCTGATTGCACGGTAACTGGATTACCAAAATTCACAAAAGAGGTGATTATTATCATTGCTATTACAAAGAAGAATCCAGAGTTCTAAGTATTATTATTATAATTTCTCAATTTAAAATTATTTTTACAGACCTTCGAAAAATTAATTGACCCGTCGAAATCGAAAATAATAGTCCAAAATAATGACAAAGTCGATTTATCCAGAATTGACGAAAATCTGCTTGAATCATTATTGCCTTTCCAACGAGATGGAATTTGGTAAATTATTTCTAATTAGATTAGTATAAAATGTAAGTACTTTTATTACATATATTTATAATTTTTTTTTGTAGTTTCGGTGTTTTAAAACACGGCAAATGTTTGATTGCGGACGATATGGGGCTAGGAAAAACTATACAAGCATTGGGCTTGGCACACTATTACAAAGAAGACTGGCCTCTGTTGATAGTTACACCTTCTTCGGTCAGGTAAAGATTTTTGTGGAGATTTATTTGGAATTTATTTTATTATAAAATAATAATAAATTTGAAAACCTAAATATTCTTTTTTTACCTAAGTGATTGTCACTTTTTCTTATTTTTAGATACCAATGGTCCGAAGCAATTTACCAATTTTTGCCCTCAATTCCTATTCATAACGTGCATCAGTTTACTAAAAGTAGGGATGGTTTCGAAATGGGAGAAGTGACTATTGTTTCGTATGATTTACTAGCTAGAAGTATAGATGATTTCGAAAAACAGAATTTTGGCGCTGTTATTTTTGTAAGTGATTTTTTGGATTTGAATTTAATATTCTCAATACTTAAACCAACTTAAATCAACTTGAATTTTGCGTATAAAGATAATTTAAAATAAATTGAAAATTACTCCTCTAATTTCAATATGCATAATTTATTGCAGGATGAGTCACACTTTCTGAAAAGTAACAAAACGGTGCGCTATAAAGCCGCACAGCGCATATCAGCCAGGGCACGCCGTACAATTTTACTTAGTGGAACTCCAGTATTATCACGCCCCATTGAACTTTATTCGCAGATAACTTTACTTAAGCCAAACTTTATGGGGTAAAAATAAAATTGATACTATCACGGTTATCATCTGAAAAATGTGGGAAAATTGCAATTGAATAATTATTTTGCTAGGGTTACAGAGTATGGAGTCCGTTACTGTGCTGGAGTTAAAAGAACTTTTGGCTGGGATTTATCCGGATCATCTAATTTAGAGGAGTTGGATTTGCTACTGAAAGCCTTCTGTTTGATTCGGAGGGTAAAAACCGATGTTCTGAATCAACTTCCTGCAAAAGTCAGGTATGTTTCTCATTTCTTAAGTTTCTATATATTAGTTATTTAACATGAAATATTTGTTTTTGTTTTTGTATATTTAGGCAAGTCATTGTGTTGGATCCACAACTGATAGAAGCTGGTAATAGAGAAATGGAGGAATCTGCGCTTAAATTACAGCGGAAGACACTATCTTCTTCTGAAAGACATAGTGCACTGTTGCAGTATTATAGTGAATCGAGCATTGCCAAGCGAAAAGCGATTTGGTAATTGTTTTCTTTCTTTACTATTGTAATATTGATTTTATAATACTATAGCTATATTGAGTAATTTTTAATTTTGCAGTAACTATATCACTGATTTACTGGAAAGCCGAGAAAAGTTCCTCGTGTTTGCTCATCATCAAGTAGTTTTAGATGCCATTTGCGATGTTCTCAATTCCAAAAAAACTAGGTGAAAATTCTACTGATTATTTTATTTTATATCAATATATTTTAAATTATTATTCATGAAATTTAGGAAAGAATATTAAATATTACAGGTATGTGCGAATCGATGGGAAAACGAATCCCGAACAGAGAAAGCATTTCGTAGATGGTTTCCAAGACGATGATGATATTATGGTCGCTGTTTTGTCCATAACTGCTGCAAACTCTGGAATTACATTGACAGCATCCCGACTTGTCGTCTTCGCAGAACTAACTTGGAATCCTGGTGTAAGTAATTTGTAATTATAATTGAATTAAATTTAAAATATGTAATAAACGAGTAAACTAAATCATAATTGCTAAAATAAAAATTAATAAGGTTTTACAATAATTATTGCAGATATTGGTTCAAGCAGAAGACAGAGTTCATCGAATTGGTCAAGAACGAGGCGTCGTTATTCAATATTTGTTAGCAAAAAACACGGTAGATGACTATTTGTGGCCTAAGATACAAGCTAAGATAGATATTCTTAATAAAGTTGGTCTTGAGCAAGATTTTGAAGTGAATACTGACGATGTGTCAGTTCAAAAACCAACGAAAGACACCGAGCAGAAAAAAATGGACAAATTCTTAACAGAAACCTCACCTATAAAATCAAATGGAATACCTCAAAATGTCAAATTTTACGCGTCAAAGACGTCAAATCCTTCGACTTCTTCCTCTTTGGATAAAAAGCAAATGAGGCTTGATTCATTCATCTCACCATCTAAAAATTTGTCAGAAAAAACCGTCTTAAACAGTAGTAATAATAACTCTTTTGATAAAATACTTAATGAAGACGATGATGAATCCTATAATTTCGAGTTTGATGATTTTTCATAATCATCAGTAGTACAATAATAATAGTAATATGAGAAAATAATTTGACTGAGCAAAAAATTGTAAATTCTATTTTCGTAAATGTTTCAAAGTATCGTTCCGATTTTGTTTGATGGACTAATTTATAATCGCCGTAAATTTTTGTCTATTGTCCAAAGTTTAAAGTAATATTTTTTTGTTTCGTCAAGAAATTACGAAGTTTGATAATAAAACATTCCATGCTGAATTAACTACTTATTGTTTTAGTATGTATAAAATTGCAATACGTTTAAAATGTGAATTGTCTTTTAATAATGTATAAAGGTTTTATGTAATATATTTTCTTATTATATAGAAAATAAGGAAAAACGTTATTCTGCGAAATTTTTAAATTGAAATAAAATAAATTATACGCGAAACTTTCTTTCAAAAATTAGTTTTGAATTTCGCGCCGTCTGTATCAATCACATCTTATTGGTTCTAATAAAACGAGTCAAGTTGACTAGTTTGAGCATGCGCACTCGACCAAATTGGAACGTTTTCGTGGACACATGGTTGATATATACAAGGACTACCTATTGTTATTAGTCACGACTCACGTATAAAAACAACGTTTGCGCATTGGAATGCGCACAAAGAAGAAGAAGAAGAAGTTTTTTGGGACACTGGACACATTCACACATTGTGACGTTTGAGAGTTGAGGCCAGCATAAATGATAGAATTCTGAATGTCAATCTTCTCGAACTTGAGGCAAATTTTGCATGAAGGTTCAATTGATAAAATTCCTTTAACTCAAATTATAATATACTATATTCTACATGTATCTTATATTTACCCGACTTGCTTGGTATTTTTAAGTTTTAATTTTATATGTAACCAAATTATTCATTTTACCTAAAGGTCCAATACATGATAGAAGTGATCTTCCAAATTCGGAAGGATGGTCATTCCGGCAGAACTTGATCTCATTGAAGGGGAAGATCCGAGCATTACTACTATAGACAACACCGAGACGAATTTGATAGCTTTGAGAAGAACCATATACTTAACGATACATTCGTCCCTCGACTTTGAAGAATGCGCACATAAACTTTTGAAAATGCAATTGAAACCTGGACAGGAAATTGAATTGTGCCACATGATTCTTGATTGTTGCGCTGAGAATAGAACTTATGACAAGTTTTACGGACTTCTGGCTGGGGTAAGTTGATGAGTTTTTTTTAAAAAGATAATTACTGTTAAAGTTGTCAATTGCTAGTATGTCTGTTATTCTAATTTCAGTTTATTAATATTGTCAATTTCATCATTGTTCCAGCGTTTTTGTGCCATCAATCGAATCTATGTCACACCGTACGAGCAAATCTTCAGGGACTCGTATGATACAATTTATCGGTTAGATACAAATAAACTGCGAAATGTTGCAAACTTTTTCGCACATTTATTGTTTACGGATTCAATTTCTTGGGAGGCACTTTCGTGTATTAAATTAAACGAAGAAGACACCAATAGTTCAGGCAGAGTGTTTATTAAGATTTTGTTTCAAAAAATGTCAGAAGAAATGACACTTGCAAAACTCAATGAAAGGCTTAAAGATCCGTAAGTAGAAATATTTTTGTTATCCCTTTCTAATATCCTTTTTAAAACAAACAATTTTATTATGTGTAATTTTTTCAGAACTCTTCAAGAGGCTTTTTCAGGACTATTTCCGCGAGACAACCCCAGGAATACTCGGTTTTCCATCAACTTCTTTACAACTATTGGACTAGGGGGATTAACGTAAGTCTATTGCAACAATTTTATCACTATTACTAATAAATTTAATGTCTAATAAATCTATATTTCTAATTCTAATGGATTTCATTGTGTACAGTGATGATCTTCGTGAACATTTGGAGTCTCGACCTAAACCAGCCCCAATTCCAATTGAAGTCCAAACAGCGAAATCTACAAGTTCTAGCAGTAGCTCGTCTTCGAGTTCATCAGATAGCAGTTCAGATAGCAGTTCAGATGGTAAATCATTGCAATCGTATATTAAGCTCACACTTGTAAGCTGAATTATAGTTCTAGGTCTTTTCAGAAAAT
>UCOH01007372.1:0-72317 GCA_900474275.1 Synergus japonicus
ACCAAAAATCCTTGGGGATTCTAGACTACCTGCCCCAACCTCAAATTAGTCTACAATACATTTAGTTCCCACTGTTAGTATTGTTAAGCAAAGCGAACCTCTGGAATCTTCACAACAACACTGCTGTTCTTTTTCCATTTAATAAACAATATTTTCTGAACATAGATCTCTCGAATCACTTCTCTCTCTTCCCCCCCCCCTCAACTTTCTCCCTTACTCCTACATAAACCATTCTGAAGTAATCATTTCAGGACAAGTAAGGAGTTAGTTCTCCATAAGATTATTAGGAAGAATTCCTCTCTTTTTTTTAACTTTATCAGACCTAGTTTTGGTCCTTCCCCCCTCCAGATTTCAAATCCCGAACAAGGATTGATATCAACTGGAATATTTGTAAAGATTTTATTTTTCCTATTCAGTATTTACGAAAGAAAGAAAATTAATAAGGTTATCGATATATCGATTATTTGTGAATTGAAAGAGCCCACTGCATCATCTGATTCAATGAAAACCTCAAGGCATATTATATGTTTGAAGTTCATTGAATTCATCACAGCCTGCATTGACATTCATATTAAAAAGGAAATGTGATGCTTGAATATAGAATAATCCTCTAATAAGTACAAAAATATCAATGATAAAATGAACTCCCATAAATATTAGGAGAGAAAAATAATATTTTTAAAAGGTGAAAATAATAATAGTGAGTAAAAAGTTCTTTTATTCACTAGGGATTAAAAAATGACGTCATGTATTTTGTAAAAAGTAGAACTTCAATCCCATTTTATAGGAATTAAAAATTCATGCAAAATGAATTTATGAAATTAAAAAAGCTGTCGAGTAAAACTAGAAAATTATGAATAATGTAAAATGAAGGTACGATGTTGAAATATAAAAAAGAGAGAAATTGGAAAATTTTGAAGCAATAAAATGAAAATAGAAAAAAAGGGCTGTTTGCAGTAATTGAAGGCCGAAGAGAATTCGATGGCTTTTATTCATATATCACGTTATAGGAAACGATGTATCCCAAAAATTTAGAATCACTGACGTATGTAATTGATTTCTGATTCAGATTTTGAATTGTTACGACGCGGAAGAGTTCCTGATATATTTTTGCGGTTTCCGTTTGATACGAGCTCAAAATATTTAATGTTAAATGTAAAATATATGTCGTAACTATACGAACATTTCACCCATAAATATTTCTATGATTTCTGGATAATTCGTCATTTTTAAAATACAATAAACAAAATTTTCATTGTGTACAAAATTAAGAAGAGAAAATGTATATTCCAATTTAATATTCAGTTATAAGGTTTTTATTATCTCTTGCGTTTAAACACTTGGCTGACTATATTTCATTATCCTTCATTTTTAGAGCGAGTTTCTTTTATATTTATACTGAATAAAAATCTTTTTTTGCAGAGACTTTATTCTCGTTTAAGAGTTTCTGAAACACCCATATTTGTCTCTAGCAGCGCCAATGTGAGACATGCTTTATCCAACTCAAGAGAGCCAAACGAGAAAACTCGTTGAATTTTTCTCCTCTGGACCAGGACGAATGTGACAGAAAAAGGGAAAAATTCGAAAAAATGAGATGTCTAGCTGAAAACCGTATTAATTTTTACGCCGAGTTTACATCCGGGAAAAAGTTTGCCTCACTATTTTCTGCCCGCATAAGAAAAAGTATTCTATTTTTCATAATATTTTTTTTTATCATATTTGAATTTATAAATTTGATGAATCTATAAATAATAAGAGTTAGATGTTTTAGACACATTTCCCATTTTTAATTGGCTGGATTTTTATAATACTTTGGAACAATTGAAATGAATACAGTGGAAATTGGGAGTTTATTTTCTCACCTCATGTTGATGGGAACCAATTATCGATAATTAAGTCAACTACTCGGCTAGTGTCAGTTTCTTTACGTATATATTACTTTCTTGCGTGGGAAAGTTTTCATCGATATACGGCGTAATCTTGATCCTTTGGTCTCAGTCATTAAAATATTTTTCACCTCGTTAATAATCTTGTTTTACGATTTATACACACATACTTTTATTGACTACTTACATTTAAATTTCTCTCCCTTTTTTATGTTGCAGGTGAGTCGAAAGTTTTAATTCGCCAACGAGTAAGTACCAAAGAGTGAGAGCTTCTTTTTTTAATTAGCGAAATTCTGTGACTGAAAGTTTCTTTAATCAGTCAGATTTACAAGTGGATTTTTCTTAACGTGGAACTTGTTACATAATAATCATTTTAAATAATTTCAAACAAAATTTGATACTTTTTACATTTCTGAGAACTTCTTTTTCTAATTTTAACGACACTGATGACACTGATGCATTTCTTTACATTCAAGAATGTGAAATAAAAAATTATTATTTCTTGTAAAAAGTCAATTCATCGCTAACAAGCTCAACTTTCCATATTCTCCATGAAAATGAATTCGCTGGATTGAAAAAGGAAGTTTGCATGTGGCTGCAACTCTAAGATATTCCAAGTCGTTACCCGAGACGATACAAAAAATGTGAGTAAATATAAAGCCGAGATAAAAAAATGACCGACTTTAGCCTTCTGCAGAGGCAACATATATACTTGAAAATTTACACTCTTCCTTGCAAAAAGTATAAGATGAATGCATACGTATTTCCACAGAAAGTCTGTGAAGTGATCCAGCAGGGTCACCCGAGTTATTTTCGCTGAAATTCTTTTTTGGCCACCTAGATATAAAGTAGACCAATATTTATTTTCCCAACTGTTGTCAATATTTCACTCTTCAGACTTGGAATTGTATAGTTTAAACATTTTTAAATCTCTTGGAATGAATATTTTCATTTTAAGATAGAGATTCGCAATTCCACTTTTATCTCTAATCAAAGACTTCTTAGTGGACTTTTCTTAGTTCTCATTTGACCTCTTTAGACTCTGAACATTTTTTTCTCTTGTTTAGCTTTGAAAGTCGCGAATGAAAAAAAGAAGCAACGCTTTTCAAGATGAATTTCCTTAAAAATTCAGTCTAAGCTCTGTCCTTGTTCAGAGAAATTGGCTCATCTTTTCAGCGATTTGAAACCTGTTTCCAGAAACGAGGGCAAAGTGAATAAAAGCTGGCCTTCTGAATTTTGATTGCTAAGTGACTCTTGGTCTTCAAATATGACGTATCTAGTCTCTAAAAATAATTCTAAATCGCTTTTATAGATCTCATCTTTATTATTTACATGTTTTCGAGCATGTTTACATGAATTAAAGCAGTCTTTCCCTGTTTTCCTCTTTTTTTCGTTTGCACTTAAATTCGGACTGCATCAATAAAACTCAATAAGAAAATTCGTCTATTTTTGCTTGAAGCTTCAACTATTTTGGTAGAAATTTGTCTTTTTTGGTTGATAGTTGAGCTATATTTTTGAAAGTTAACATCTTTGATTGAAAAGTTAGGACATCCAGGAAGATTAGAGAAAGTCCTGAGGGTTTTGCAGGTGCTGAGTAATTGAGAATAGTCCATTACGATAATGTAATTTCACGCGGCCCTAGGGTCAGGGATATACCTACAAACAGGAA
Organism: Synergus japonicus; assembly: GCA_900474275.1. Taxonomy (NCBI): domain Eukaryota; kingdom Metazoa; phylum Arthropoda; class Insecta; order Hymenoptera; family Cynipidae; genus Synergus; species Synergus japonicus. Next base: position 3,556 of record UCOH01007372.1, read on the forward strand.
GTACTGAATACAAAAGTCAACGACATTGCTCTCGACTTCAATTCCGTTGCCGTAAATACACCGTCAAGGATCATTATTCATCCCGTGCAATATAAAACTGCATTTCCCTTAAATAAGGAAAAAAAAGATAATGAGTCGTTGCCAAAAAGTTGAGCGTGTTAAGTCCCGAAGTTTCGATTCATTAATTAAAAAACTAAATCTTCAGAGGATCATTATCATTTGTTTAAAAGCTTTTTTTCAGTAGGGTAATATTATTTTAATTTATGCAAGTAAACTTTTCTGGAATTTAACTTAATTATTCCTGGCCAATTTTTCAACGGAATTTCTCATTTTTTTCCTGGGTTATAAGTAGAGGACGCAGTTCTCTCTTCCGTGGAGTAATGATCGCTCTGCGGAGAATTACCAGGATTTCTGCAAGTATTTGCGCGAGTTTCAAGTTTGTCTTTGTTTATTTGAAGCTCGAGGAAACAGTTGGGAAAGCTTCCTTGGGAATTCTGCATGAAGCCCGATGCGAACGCGCACTAGGAAAGGCAAAACCAAAGAGAGTGAGTTGGCCCAACCACAGTCAACCCCTGCGATAAGTAGTGAAACCCTATTCGAATTCCAGCAACGACTTGACTTGCGGTTAGCATGTCTAGAGAAATTTTACATGAATGCGACATTCACTTTTTTTTTCTTTAAAAAAAAACTCATGCTCTACATTTCGAGCCAAATTTTAAAGGATCAAAGTGAGGCTTCTGGAAACTTTTTTTTTGTTGATATTTTTAATCTAGTAAATGTAAAAATAAATTAAATTAAAAAAATTCGATATACTAGACGTCTGAAACTTCAACCCAATATTTTGAGTCGATAATGTTCGTTTAAATTTAATTGCCCGTTAAATTTTAAATTTTCCATCAGGATGTGGGTATCAATTGTGCTAGTAAATTCAAATGAGCGAGAAAATACAAGCAGACAATTTAGTTTAGTAAAACGCCAGAGAGGCAAACCTGTTTTGTGGTTTGAACCAATCGACTTCTGTTAATCCACGAATTCTCGTTCATTCAAATAGATCGGTTAATTTTCGATTGCGTAATGCATATCACGTACTCCAAAGTTCAAATGATCTGACCTTATTCGATAATTAACACCTGCTCTGCATATTTAGAAGCCATGTTTATCAGCATTCCAAAAATCCCAGGCATTCTTAATAATCTTCATCTATTTTCTCAAAAATGACTGTATCTCTCTTTTTTGTTTGGAAACATTTTCAATTTAACAATTTCTATATTCTACTCTGACTTTAGTAAAAGCTTTCAGCAGTTGTGAAATTGGTAAAATTGAAAATTGAAATCACCTTTATAATCTAACGATATTATCTGCTCCCGGGAAATTAATAACGTCTCTGCACTTATATTATTCTCCTACTTCTCGAGTATTTTGGAACGTACGATTAATCGCTGTCCCCCTGGGCAACTTAATCACTCGTAACGACCGTTGCAAATCGCTACCAACGCCAAAACGGGCTTTATACCAAAGAACAATGGATACTCGCGCAGAAGACAATTCGTTACGAGGATTAATAAACTAGCGCGAGACTATTGCTTCCCGCTATTAAATTTCGCGTTTGCTATCATTTTCAGCAATCTCACAGGTTTATCTTTATGGTTTTGATAAACTGCCGTCGGAAAGTTTTAATACGGAATATATCTCTCGCAGGTTTTCATATATTTTGAAATGATGAACTTGCCAAAATTTTAATATGTAAACTTAGTGTAACAAGTTTATTTTTGATTATATAGAAAAATGGGTCAAATTCGCCCATTAATGTGTAATCGGCACTAATTTTAATATCAGAGTATACATGACACTAAAAGCCTGCCAATTACAGGTATTATATCGCATAAATTACACATCTAATAATCATTACACAACTATTGATCTATAATCATATATCAAGTTCAGAAATGATGGCTGAGTCGCCCACACGTATAGATTATATATATAGATTATAGACTATGATTAGTAGTTAAATTGTGCGATTCGAATTTCACTCGTAATTAATATTGAGCGCAACACTCTCTTCAAATTTAATTAACGAGCGTTGTATGTCGACGGAAATTAACGAATTTCCGGTTGCAACCGGGCCGATTTCTCACTTCAAGTATACATTTTGGATTTCCCTCCACATATATACAAATAATATTTACTTTTTATTATAAAAGCAATTTATTTACGACTTTTAATTTAAGATCGAGTCAATGTTTTATTGGATACTCTCTAAACTTGAATCAGTGAAATTTATCTGATTACCAATAAAATTCCACTGATTTGCAGTGACTCTTTTCTCACGATTTTAATCAGTGAAAAGTCACTGAAATTTTTAGTAGTTTACTTAAGATGACTGACAATTTCAGTGACTCTTAACTGATTCTCAGTGAATTTTCATTGATTAAAATCGTGAGAAAAGAGTCATTGAAAATCAGTGGAATTTGACTGATTCAGTTTTAGAGAGTATGGAAATGCTGTTGCCAATCAAAAGTATTTTCGAGTAAATTTGAAATATGCTGATGTATCTGGAGATATATCAGTACACGATTAACGACGAAAGATTTTCACATTCTGAAGTTTCGAACGGTTCACGTATTCAGTACAGTAATGAGACATCGTGCCATTTTGGCCGGTACTCAAAACTTTAATCTGTTCTGAAATTCCGACCGAAGTTCCGTTCATGTTGAGATATTCGCGGAGAATTTGTACAACATAGAAAACGATTCGACTGCGATGGAAATCTGCGAATGGAAATACTCCTGCAATATAAAAAAGCAAAAGTTAAATCAATATTGGGAACTAATATGCTATAGAGAAATAATCTGAAAAAAAATATGGACAACAAAAATTGTTTATCTATCACTTTTCGATATATGTACTTTAATTAAGGATTGTGAGGAGCTTTTATTTTGATGGGATTACTTTTTAATATCAAAGTTTCTATCGCAATCTCGAGTCGATTTGAAGAATTTCCGTTTCCGTTCTTACCACCTCGAGTTTGATCTTAAATCACCCTTTTTGTTTCCAGTTATAATGAGAGAAGTCTGAAAACAGTTGAACAATAGTCGCGGGTTGAAACCCTTCGTTATCGGTCCAACCAGCATGGAATTAGAGGATTACTAGATTAGTTTGAGAACAATGTGCCATTTTCAATGAACTTTCATTCGCCAAATTTCAATTCAATTCATTTAGGGAATTTGTTTAAACTAAACTCAAGAAAATCGTAGTTTCTATATAACTGTACTTTTGAGTTTTCTTTTTGAAGCTAACATAAATATATTGTATAGGTACTGTAGATATTTATTATACAAATGAAGTTGCATATCAATCTGTAAAAAAGTATATCGCCTTAAACACTAAAAATTATATGGAACCTATTTGCCAATGACATAAAAAAAAAATTTACTTAGTGCTCTGCCGCGATATTAAATCCCATTGGCAATGAGCCAACTCTCCTTTCATGCTATTAATGTCCGTTACACTCTCGACCCTTTGCTTGCTCCAAACCTCACTCAACTCCTCACACTTTGCTCTAAAACGGCAAAGGACATACTTCCGGTTCTTTGGCAAGGATCCTTTGCTATCCTCACTTGAATATTCATATAGAGAAAGTTTTTCGTCATGATAAACTATTATATGTCTACCCTATACCTTTTTATTATTCAGTGTTATATTAAAACACATATGTTTTTAATTATTATAAAGTAAATTCATAAAATTGTTAACATTTAATTTGAATATTGTCGGGTGAAGTTGGGAAATTTTGGAAGATTGTCCAATCCAGCTAATGTAGATATAACTTTGATTGCGTATCCTAATTCTATGCTAATTGAGAAAGTGGCACTCCTTCTGCCTAATATTTGTTAATTTTGTTAATGTTAATGTTTGTTAATGTTAATTTGAATTAAGGCACGGATTTTGTTTGCAGTTGGCAAAGTACCTAGTCTTCGCTGAAAATGAAATATTTATCTTTCAGATATATGTTACGAAATTACAAATTATTACAAATTCAGAAAATATATTACCATTTATTTCTGCATTTATAATCCAAGGATAAGAAATTTTTTTTTTTTCGGTATCTCTTTCTTCTTTTTCCCAACGATCAGTAACTTCATCTCCTTTTTTTGCTTCTTTGGCATCTTCAATACTATTTTTGTATCACTTTGTACAAAAACAATTTGAAGAATCAATAGAATTATTGAAAAGAGAATAATTCTCATTTTGTTGTATTTTTTTTTTGTTACGGATCCGATGACATTTCACGAAAAAATATATAAATGCAACTGTAACACGTCGACAAATCCAGGGATTTAATGTCCTTTTTCAAACACGAAAAGCAAATAAAAATGAAAATATTCGCTCTTGATAATTTGTTTATAAAATTCATGTCTGCGTAAATATTTTATGCTAGCGCGAAGAATGTTAACAAAATAAAATTTCAGCATAATACATAAAAGATTACGTGTAAAACATATAATCTAAATTTTATTAGTTCTTTTATGAGGTTTTGTATAATACATTATATTCAACAATTTTATATTTTTACATAAGAATCACTATAAAGTAGGGAAGTTATTAAAAAAGTTATAAAATTTAATTAAATATAAACGATATCCTCTATATAAAACATATTTTATCTACTCTGGAAGTTTATGTCTTGTGGATATGGTGCAGGTGCATTTCAGGATTATTTTTTTTTATGGTTTTATATTTTTCCGTTTTCTTTCGGACTTTTGTTCCTGGCATCTTGATAGACGGAGGCCAAAGCTCTTGAAGATTTATTGGTTGCATAAACTTTGCCCATTGAAGATTCTCACTCCTGAATTCGCAATTCTGAAATCCCCCCTGTTCACCTAAACCCCACCCATCATTTGTTAGGCGCCTGAAAACGAACATGGGGTTAAATAAATGTTCTCATTTCACATGCAGTAGGTTTACCAAACCCAATATTATTAAAAATTAGGTTAATTAAAACTTAGGGGTTAATCATTAACGATGTTATATATTAGAATTTAAAGAATTCAAGGTGGATTCAAAATATTGTAACAAATTTAAAAGCTTTTAAATTTCTAGGGATTTTTGAGAATTCAAATCTTTGTAAGTGATTTCAGAATATTTAATGTATTTTCAAAAGATTTCACGGAAATTCAGTGGAGTTTGAAACACTTTTAATAGTTCTACAAATATTTTAAAGGAATTAAAAATATTTCAAGATGCGATAAATTTTTTAATTAATGCTTGAAACTGCTAAAATGAGAGAAGGGTCGACGAATTTGGTAATTAACTTACAGACACGGGAAGTAACGTCAAGATAGTCGGTTGAGAATAATGAATATATTACGAAAGACGATAAGAATGAAAGGAGAACTCAAAGTGGTAATAAGCGACGATGTGGAATGTGGATACTTGGATGAGAAACAAGAAGTGGTCGGAAATACGATTACAAGAAAGAAAAGATCCATCCGGGAATATTTTACATCATCTCTCGAGGATAGAAAATCTGGATAAGTTGAAGAAGTCAGGGAATTTTTCATATGAAAGTAATCTCATTTTTAAAATAAATGATAAAACGGAGGTTCAATTTTCACATTAGCATCAGTAAACTCTTTTTTCATTTTTTTTTTTTATTTTTCACTGAAGATTAAGAAGGAAAGTTTCGGAATTTGGAAGAATGGGGTTTCGTCTATCGTAGAAATAAATCGCAATAAATTCATGCCACGATTGTACTTGCATGAATGCGTCTTGAGGCGCCTCTGTACGTGCTTGATGTAAGAAACTCGAAGTAGCTTCTCGCTCCTAGAATATCCGCGAAAATCTTTAAATTTCCATGCCACTGACTCGTAAAGCTCGGCAAGTCACGTGATCCAACGTTTCATTTCCATTCGATCGTGTCGCAATATCTTCACAAAAAACTTTTTAGTAAGAAAAAAGAAATAAAGAAAAAAGTGCAGTGGAAAAATAAAAAATAGTCTCGAAAATAAGGCAACTTGAGTCTTGATTAATAAACTTAATCGATTTCGCTTTAATAACGAGGGCGAGTCTGGCATAAATTTGATCAACTTAGCATATTTTTCTATTAAACTCCAAAAGATGAAGGACAGTTTTGAAACTTTTTTCATAGAAAAGTCGGAGATATGCATTTTATGGAATTTCGTCTTCAGACCAACTTCAGTCGGTTACTTTTTATTCTTTTTTTAAGACAAAATGAAAATAGGGAATTTGTAATTAAATATTTTTAAAGAGAAGGGAAACATTATTTGAAAATACATACATATATTGGGTTACAAAGTTGCTAATTCGATAAAATAAATGTTTTTAATACTAAAATACGTTAATAAACTAATTAGGTATTATGTAAATACAATAAAACTTTGTAAGTTATTCTTTGTTCGATATAAATCGCTACTAAATGGAAGATTTGCATTGAGAAGTGAATCACGAACGATGCTCGGGTAACCGGAAACCAAAGAAACCTGCCAGGGAAACCCGATAACGAGGTCTCTCCAGATTCATCGCAAAATTATAACTTTGCGTTCATCTCGAATACCGCCGTTTCTCTCAGTCTAGCAGATTCCTTGGTTTGAATCGTGAAAAATTTTCAGAAAATGAAAGTGAAAATGAAAGAAAAATTAAATATAAAAAAGTAACAATAGTGATTCTCATCAGGAGCTAGATATTCATACTTTTATTAATACCAATTTTATTAAATATCCAATTTGAAAAGCTTGAATTCCCTTTTTTCTTGTTATAATGATAAAAGTGATGAGAGAATCTTATTATTTACATAATATGGACTTTAGTTTGAAATCTCAGGAAATATATTCGAAATTACTTTTGTTTGTAGATATTTATAGCATAATAATAATATAAAAGTTAAAAATATTTTTGCCGTCATAAATCACGTACGGTGTGTCAACTTTTTCTGTGTAAATAAAAGGTCAGTGAAAGAAAATGCGACTGATGGATTTCCCTTGAATATTTTTCTCTAGAAATCGCGATCGTCAGCCCGTGTGGAAATTTTGTAATGACGCTACCTAGGCCCAAACTAGGACAAACTTGGCTCCAACTTGGGGATCTAGACAGGACCAAACCACAAATGAAACGCCTAACCCGGCCAGAGCTTAACTTACTGACCGACTTGGCCCCAACTTGGCTATATTTATTTTTCTAGTCTCAGCCATACTAAATAAAAAAATTATATTCTTTTAAATAAAAAAATGAGAAAAACATTTATAAACGTAAAATTATTTATTTTTAAAGAACATTTGAAAAACTACATTGAAAATTACTGAAACAGATTTTTTATTTATCCAATTCTTCTAAGAAAATGTTCTTGAATTAGAATTAATTAATATATGTTATAACCTAATTATATTTTTCGATGTATATATAAGAACTTACTTTCGTTTTCGTTTTGCAACCTTGGAATGTTGCAAATTGCTCGATGCCTCCGAACGTGTCGAGTACTATTCACTTTCGACATTTTTAATAATATAATTAATAATTAAAACTTCCAAAACCAAAATCGAAAAAAAAAATTTCCAAGTTGGGGCCAAACTTGTAATTGGGCAAACATTTGGCAATTTCCACACGGGAGTGATTGACTAGCGAAATATATATGTTTATACGAGTGCGTATAGGTTAATACATTTTCATTAGTTTCTTAAAGTTATCGACTTTTCTCCTCATCATATTTTTTTGTTACTTCTTTGCCCCTTTTGAATCCCAAGAATATTGTCAAGCATGTGTAATATCCAGCGTTGTGGAAGTGGAACTTCAGTTGGGCAATAAAGTATCATTTCTTGACAGAAGACTTTTCGCACGACTCCTGTGCTCTTCTGATTTCATAAAGTTTTAGTTTCATTGCGAAAAGTTCATTCTTTTCTATGAGGGCGTTTGTAAAACTTTCACACTGAGTAAGTCACGTAATTATGTGAATAAAGTTTTGAACGTTCAAGTGAACGAAATATTTTTTTCAAATTATATTTTATCCAGAAATATTGTGCCAACTAAAAAAAACAATCAGGATTACAAGTTTATTTAATTCTTTATTATTTTCAATGTAAATAAATCAATATTTAAAAACTTTTTATAGTTACAAATACAATCAGTACAAAAATTTGTTCATTTAAACGTTCAGAACTTTTCAATCATATGTAATTACGATAAATGTGATAAATTGTGAGAAGATTAAAGTTGAAATAAAATACTAAAGTAGATTATAATAATAATATTATATAAAATAGGCAATAAGAAATGGTATAAAATTACGAAATGAGAAGACGTTATGGTTATTTCCGTTTCCGGTTCATTCGAAAGTCATGTGTTCGGCAACTGAGCAAATGGAGAGAGAAAAAACAGTTTCCTCTTGGACACACATGTTTTTCCGGTGCTTTCCTTTTATGGCCATTTTTATAATGGAAATACCCATTTTCCTTTGGCCAGAGGTCGTCTCAACTATTCTAGAGAAAGATAAACAAATAGAGAGGATAATTTTCGGAGAAATGGATGTGATTTCCTCTATTATGCATAATTTAAATTCTACATCTTACCTTTTTTAAATTCTAAAAGCTTTTGTAAGTTTTTAACTATTCTCTACATATCTTTCCTTCCTTTTCTTAATTTTCGTTTCATTTCATCTTTTTTTGCTCTTTCTCGCTTTTAAACTTTTAACTGCTCAGCTTTCCTCTTTCTCGATTACCACTTTGCTGTAGAATTCTACGATGACTGCACGTAATAAAGGAACAAGAAAGCCTCTATCGAGAAAATTTCTCCTTTTCAAATGTGTGCATAAATGTAGAGAAATGGCCTTATTTCCGGAATCGTGAGATGAGATTATTATAGAAGTGGGAGAATTTTTTGCTTAAATTGACTATATAAAATATTAACATCGAAGATTTCGAAATATATTTTTTAATTTTGTCTTTAAATTAATTTTATTGTGAATTCTACAGTTAAAATCTATGGAAATCTTAAATCTCCCAAAATTTCTCTATAGAATTTTTAAATGGAGCGGGAAGTGAGATGCAGCAAATAAAACGAAGGGTGAGCCACTCAGAGTCGTAACTAAGTACGTGAAACTTCATTTTTCTTGGGGTAGAATGCGAAAAGTGGAAATTTGTAGAATCCAGAAAGAGTTCCACAGAGCCCCAGGTATTTCGAGACCGAGAACCGTGATTCACGTACACGTGGACTTGAGAACCACTGTCAGGCTAGAACTTTTCTGATAACTTGGAAGAATATGACAGTAACATTAGTTTTTTTTTCTCATGAAAAATATTCCATTCATATACCTATATATTTGATCATTATAATTATTTCATAGCGCATTGAAGTTGTTTGCAGTTGAATTTGCTTGTATGGAATTATCATTACCGTAAAATTTATATAAAATATTTTAATAATCTAGTATCCAGCATTCAATATTTAGTTTTATATCTATTATAAGCTAAAATAAAAATTTCTATTATCGAATGAATTTTAAAGGGTTCGTGAGATCTTTCTCGATTTATTTTTCTCTGGCCTGAGTTTATTCTCATTTTGGTCTCGGTAAAATGTAGACTGCAGTATCGAATCGTCTTCTCATTCAGAAACATCTCCACCTTTTCTGAGATGCACCGCGAGGGTCGGAAATCTTTACTAGGCGCTTTTCCTTTCACGATTGATACCTTAAAATCTGAAGAAGTTTAAAACTAATTTAATAAAATGTAAAAAGTCATTAACTCTCCATAAATCATTTACATCATTTTTAAATTATTCATATAGAATCCGTACTAGGGTACAGTCCTAAACATTTTTTAAATCTTTTTTATTTATCCCGTTTTAAGGATGCTTTCGAGTTTACCAGGTTTTCAGAACAAATATTGTAAAAAAATTGGTAATTTTCCAAGGGAAATACAATTTTATGGTTTTATGAGTGGCACTTCTTTTTTAGTAAGTGATTATATATTCTCGTGAGAAGTTTTTCAAGCCATGAATGTGAGGAACCTGTATTTATACCTGGAGACCATCCCCTTTCAAGTTTCGAGCCTCTTTCGATCTTTAAGGCAAGCAACAATGCCAGGGGAAAGATCGGTTTACCTGTCCACAATGCCGTTCACCTGTAGAACACGATTTGCCTCTCGTCAGGTGCATTCCGTCTTTCGTTTTGTCAACTTCAGAAGAGAAGTACGTTGAAAACTTTCCCAGTCATATTTTACCTTTTTTTTATTACAATCGATAAATTTGACAAGTCAGCAACAAAAACAATGCGTTCCTGAATACATAATTAGAAAATAATGTACTCTATAAAGTTAATCATTACTGATATTACACAGAAAAAATAAGGACTGAAAGTGTTTACAGCTGAAATCAGTTTTTAGGCTGAATTTCAGTCTTACGTCTGTTTTTAGTCTTGTTTTAAGACTAAGAAATCTAAAAACAAGACTAAAAACAGACTTAAGACTGAAATTCAGCCTAAAAACTGATTTCAGCTGTAAACACTTTCAGTCCTTATTTTTTCTGTGCAGTTTCTATGAATTATTATATACATACATGTATACAAATGCTAATGATGACATGATGACAAATATTAAAACTCATATCCTCATTAATTTCCGGATCATATACGGAAATTACCCGGGAAATTTCGAGTTGAGGGTTGTCATTGGAAACGAAGGGACAACAAGAAAGGGCGATTGGCTGCACCGACTTGGCTGCAGTTTCTAAAGGAGGGAGTAAACTGGACACGAAGTGTGGTTGCTTCAGTCTCTCCGGTGCTCTCCGGAAACGCGCCTCGTACCGAATGTCAGTTGGTTCTATCGGTGGCTTCTTTACGTGTCAGTTGTGTTTTTTTTTCTTCTCGTGCATACCTACCTAGTCAAACAGGTAACACGAATAAAAGTTTCTATCTGTGTATTTGTGCATCAGTGCATCGTGCTTCAGTGTGTGGTGTGCATATGTGTACAGTGAATCACTGTATAAATAAAAGAAATGTATAAAAAAAAAAGTTAAGTGAATCGCGTGTTTTCCCTCGTGATGTAATTCTGTAAATTGTAAATTTAGTCATGTGCAAAGTATACTCGGATTTTTTAAGACATGGTCAGCTTTAAAACCAACAATCTTGAAAGGTACTTTACGATTTTCCATTCATGAATGAAAATTAGAGAATAAAACAGTACAAGTATGTTGCTGGTACAAAAATGTGCTGAAATGAAAAGTAAGCAGTTTATGTTAATAAGCAATTACAGATGCTGCATAATTTAGTTCCTTGCAGTAATTCTATGTCTATGGTAATCAGTATTGCAATATGTATATTCTGATGTATATTGAGAGTGATTCCTGTAATACAGTTAAATATTAGAAACCTGTATACGATGGCATTTACTAGAGAACATTCGTAATAAAATTACATGCACGAATAGTTAAGAATGGACAACAATTCATGTTGATAGAGAATTAATACTGCATCACGTTGTTCTTTATTAAAATTATGAGAGAAAATTATAGAGTACGAGGCAATCCAATAGTTATATATGGTAAACAGCATTCTCAGTGACTTTTCTGTGCACTAAATCATTTAAATTATTAGTATATCATTCTTATAAGTAATAATCTAACAGTTTATAATTCTGTAATTATATTAGCTTGATATATTTAAATGTGTACAGAAATACCCTCTTCTATTATGGTGAGATAGATCCTCGGATAGATCGTTTAGTTAAAATTCTAAATTTATGAAACCAGAGATGCTTTTATCCTCTGTTCCCTTTTCGTCTGGAGATATTTAAAACTGCATGGGATTCGAGAGGACTTTGTCTCAGCTAGGAAGATGACAATACATATACGTGGTGATTTTTCAAAGTGGTAGCATCTGCCTCAAAGCCATTGCCCTGTCTCGTTGGCTCAGCTGCTGATCGAAGTACTATATAGTATGGTACTATATCTGTATAACAAACTATATGCATATACTGTATGCACCACTATGTGAATACTATATAACTATATCCAGCCACAACAAGCTGTCTGTAGTCTGTCTTCCTTTATATCAGTACGCGCGTCTTGAGTGTACTTATCCTTTTGTATGTGTTGAGAATTTATCTATACATACAACACGTATAAAGTGTTGTAGTACGTACAAAGTACTTCGCACAAAATGTATATTCAAAGAAGGCTTTGTACACAAAATGTGCATGAATGGCACGCGACTGGCGACTTGTATTGCTCTATTGTTTGGAATTTTAGAGGACTTGTTCTCAATGCAACCAATACTTGTCTTTTTGCTCAATCGATTTGCGCATTTATGATATTGTATGCTAAGGATTCTAAAATCCTGTGTCAAAATAGTAAAAGCGATGCGATATTTTTGGACTCTGTCTTATAATAAAAGTTTTGTTTACTGAATTTGTTTAAAGGTTACTAAACCACTAACTTCCATTTTTCTCCGTGTATTTTGATAATTTTGTGTCAATGCCACTAAATACAAAGAACACTGTACACGTGGATCGATATTGCCTCTCCTTTCATTTCAAGGTCGTGAGACCGGAAGTCCTACCAGCAGACCATGTCTGGTGAAATAGTGATACTGTTACCCTCATAATTTCACTTGTCCAGTCTTCGTACTTGAGTAAATCCTCATTTGGGACAAAACGATGATAAGGAACTGGAAGTAATGGAATACTAATCTATTACAATTACAACAAATCCTTAGCAAACAGATTATTGAAAAAAGGGGGATAAACTATAATTTAAAAGAAGAAAAAATGTTGTGAAGCATAACATATAAATATTAAACAGAAAAAGGTATTCTTGTTACTTGTTACATTTCCGGCGGGTGATTTCAGTAAATAATAGAGATGCTTATCGATGTTATGTACACCATATACTTTTACTCATATACTATACCTATAACATTACGATTGGTCGTGTGAAAATACGCAGTTTCTGTTAACTTATGATATTTCGTTATTCATTTATAGCTAAGCTAGGTTATTACAGCTGCGGCGATAAGCCGGAAATTACGATGGTTCCAAGTATAATTACCTACAGGTGAATCCACCCTTCCTATGTAGGGGCTAAATACGTATTCAGCTAATTAGTAAACACAGTATGTATGATGTGTTTAAAAAAAGATTTGTTAGAAACTCGCTTCCTTTTTTGGAACAAAACAGAGTAATTGCTTTTGTAATTTTCAAGCTACGTGTATACTGGTTTTATAATTCCTGGAAAAAAATTTCTGGACATTATTTGATAAATTCAATCTCAATTCTATTTTTATATGAAATATGATGTAATCTTATCAAGTGCAATGTGACATTGCTTATATCTATCAGTATATTGATTAGAAGATATTACACTTTTTTCATAACATCAACACAGGTATATAGTTTAGGCTATCATTACCGTGTAAAATAGAACTATCATCTTCACTGAGTCATCATTGCGAAAAATACTAAACACAAGCGAAAAATTCGAGAATTCCTATCTGATATTGATGACATATTTTCTTTCTGGATATACATTTGTACAAGCAACAGATAAAAAACGTCTATTACTGTTTACTCTTTGGTGAGTCATAGATATCGAGGTTTGAAGACTTTTTGGTACACTTCGAATGATTACCTAAAAATATGTACAGTTACAGTAAAACTACAAATACAATAAATCTTTTAAATATTTGATTTGAGTATTTAAATATTGATGCTTTTTGATGCCCACAATACATAATTTCAATTGTAAATATTTAAACTTAAGTGTGTAGATTATTCTCTTCTTTTATAAAGAAGCTTTTATAAATGAAAGATGATTTATTTATAATTAAATATTGTAAGTGGCGCCAAGTTTACGAGGGTCTAGCTATCCAGGTGAAGGTATTAAAGTTGCATGTTTATGTTTCAGTGAACATTTGACACCGTATCGCCATCTGCCGGGAACTCTTCGAGTCTCCCTACCCCACTCGCATAGTCACCCACAAAATCTACCCCACAGACATGAACTGCGTTGCACACCACCTCCAACGAGCTACCCCATCGTGTCACGTGGTTGCGCTCTTCATCCCAGGTTAGTAAAGCTATTTTCTCTCTTATCGGCCATTTTCCACCCTTTACCTACAAGGGTAACTTTACTTTACTCATACCAACTGATATTCTTCATCCCCTTCTTAGAATCGTGTAGAATCCGCAACATTTAGAGATTTTTTACCATAGAGAACATTTGAAATCCAAATGTTGAGGGAATATTTTGCTTACCATATGAATAAATGTAGTTTCATCAACATCACATTACCAGTAATATTTTTCACTAAAACTAGGAAATCTACTTAAGTGAAAAATTTCTATAAACAACGGTTTTGTGAAGCTGTTTTTGCACCAGATTTTTACTATACCCTTGCGTTTGCAATATTGAACATTTTTCATTAAAAATATTTATTATTGCGAGCGTTTAGTGAGCGAAATTAAATTTGCTCTTATGGTAATTGCTACGGTCCCTTATAGAGAGAATCTTTTGCAAGTAGTTCATTTCTCGAAAGGTCAAAAGAGCAAGATAGATTCGCAGAAAATGTTTCTACCTTATCCAGCCTAGCAGAATCTACTTTGTTCTTAAGGGGAGGGGGTAATGTAGAGAGGATGTCTCCGCACTTTTTACGAGTGTGGATTTAGCTGGATTTATTATGTCTCAGTTCTCTAAGAAGTAACGATGGCAATAACACCTTAACTCTGTATAACCTTATCCAACCTGTTTTCACGACCTACTTCGAAAGTCTTTCTTCAAGGCTATCCTAGAGTCCAATGTTACAATGTTAGTAATATATATATATATATATATATTACTATTATGTCTTAGGAAGATTATAGGTTCGAATACCTATTAAAACTTTGTATGAAATCCTATAAAATCGAAATGTTTGCTCTCTAAACTGTGATATGATTTTAAAAAATCACTTCACCCGGTGTACCCGGTAAGGAGTTGATTGAAATGAATCAAAATGATATCGAAAATGTTCAAAAACGACATTGCTTTACATTAAAAGTGTTGTGAATTTGAGCTAAATTGTCAACACTTCAATGCAGATCAATTATGTAAAATTGAATCTATATTGAAATATTGACAATTGTATATGTCAAGTTCAATCAACTCGATTCTTCTTACCGGTTATGCTTTAATAAAACTTAAATTCAGAAATTCAGTGCATCTAGAGTCTTAAACAGTTCGTAAAAACACTATCAGGAAGATGCTTTTTTATTTTGACAATTAGGGATTTTCTCGGCCCATTGGCACTAACAGTAAAGGGCATTATTAAATCACTCGGTATCTACTTCGCCGGTACATTAATTTTGTTGATGCGTTTACACTCGTGCTGGCAATTCGCTAAATGGGCTGCACTTTGCTCATTGGAAAAAAGCAAATACTCGGAATTCTATGGCTTTAGCGCTCCTTTCTTCATTAACCCCAATTCTATTTGTCAATGTGGAAAAGAAATGCGATAAAATTCCAAGGTTAATCCTTTTGATTCCTCATAGGGGAAGCTTTGTTTTCGATACATTTTCTAATATTTTTAAAATCGTTTAATTAAACTTTCCTCATGTGATAAATGTCTAATACAACATTCTAATCAATTGTCCGGATGTATGTATTAAATTGATGAAATTTGTAGGGTATATTGGAACCACTAATATCTCAAAACGTGCCAAAGGATTTTTCAAAATATTGAATTTTACAATTTTTATGTACATTTTGAATTTTTGTAAAATTAATTTTTCGACTATAACTTCTCAAATAATGAAAATTCAAGGCTTCTGTAACGGAAAGAAAGATTCCTTTTGTCGAAAAGAATCGATTGACCTGTATGATTAATGAATTTTATAGAATTTTAAGAAAATTATGATTATTTTTAATTTTGAAAATCGTTAATGCTTCCTCTGTGAGGAAGCAAATTTATTTGCAACATTATCATAATGAAGAAGCAAAGTGCTCAAAAATGAGCACAAAAAAATATAAATATAGTTAAATGGAACACCCGAGGTCGAATTCACAGCTAGTTTTTTTATTTTACAATGATTTTAAAATTCTGCATCAGATTTACTTCGCAAAATTTCGCTTTATTTTCTTAAAAAGGGGTGGCCACATGTCAGGGAAATGCGAGTACAGTTGTCAAAGAAAATAGAAATTGACTAGGCTAACTATGTTTCTTTATTGTCGTATTGCATACATAGAATTTATAGTTTATTGAACAGATTTTAGAAAGTTTCCAAGGATTTCGAAGGGTTATAAAGAATATCTAGGATTTCTTTGAAATTCTTTGGGTTTCTAATGATTTTAAGAGATTTTTATAATATTTGTAAAAAATTTAGTAAAATTTTAAAGGATTTAAAAGTTCTTCATGGAATTATTAATATTTATATCCTTTAGAATTATCAAGAATGTTTACTGTATTATGCTTCAACATGTTCTGATTCTAAAAAGTTATTTTTTTTTAAATCAGTGTAAAACCTCAGGGATGTAAAAGTTAAATGTATCAGAGAAATAACCATATCTTTAGTAAGCATTTACGACAGATATGCTAGCAAGAAGGGTAGTTCGTGTTTGTGCAAGAGCGGGGGATGTCTCGAGTCTATAAATAACTTAAGTCCCGACCATACATCGTATTCTCGGGGCGTAACTTCCGCCACAACCCCCGATTCAGTTCCGTATCTACTTCCTTGTGGCTCGCACCACCCCAACCCCCTATATCAGGACTCTAACCCTGAAAAAGCGTCGAGGATCATGGGAAGGAGAAATGGCGCGGTGTCCTTGGTCAGGAACTTGGTACCGGGTGGAGGAGACTTTATAGGCACTTCCTGCGCTATCGCAAAATGGATTTATCGCTTCCACGATGCCATTCTGTGTGCTCTCTTTCTATCCCGTGATTCCTACTGCTTTCCACCTTTTCGACACGTTAAAGTGGAAAACTTATATATCCTCGAACGCGTTTAGCTTCTTCTTTTCCTCGGAATACCGGGCGTGAATTTATTGCGCTTGTGAGAGCAGATGTGGGTGTTAATTGGTCTTAAATGGAATCAGGAGATGGAGGGAAGCTGTTGCTTTGTTGTTTTGAGGGTGGAAATATTTGCAGAGGCGAAGTTCTGTGCGAGTGGTGGTTTTCGTTGATTTAGATGCAATATGGCTTTAGAAACGATTCTAAAACAAGAATTAAGAACAGCTTTAAAATATGATGATTCAGTTCTAAATATATCTAAAACAACCCTTTTCATGCAGGTTATTTCCTACTAAATTCATAAATTTGCATCTTAAAGTCCTTATGGCGACGAAGGACATTTAGGATTGCGATTCTGCGAACCGCAATATTCCCTAGTTTATGAAGTTTCGCAGCTTGATGGGAAAGTCCGCGTAATGTTCGCACACATATTTCTCAGTTTTGCTATATAAGAGAAGCAGGACTTAAGGGGGATTTCTGTTCCAATTTAATAGCCTCGTGTAAACAATCCAGCGATAATGAAGAACCGAAGCCTTCGTTAAAGCCGGATCTGAAGAAAAAACTCAGAGTGAAAAGCTCTCAATGAAAATCGCTCGGAAATGCTCACAGAGCACCGACTTTTTCCACTTTTTCTTTATACAAACGGTTCGATAGTATTGGAGAGTTTTAAATGGTCAGGCTAAAATGAGAAGCGTGGTTTTCTGAGAGTTTTAATTCATAATGAAGTGTATTTCAACGAAGTAATTTTTCTAAATTACGTATTTAATTTGAGAACAAGGATGCAAACACTAAGAATCGGCTGGGTCGAGGTTTTCCGATTGTTCAAAGAGTACCATTACTTTTGATAAGCGTTGTTATCGCTCTCTAAATAGTTTTTAAAACTATTTAACCATCTGAACTGTTTCGTATTACCTACGTATCGAGTGCAAGTAATATTTGTGAAGAAAAGAATGAACAAGTGCTTACTTAGCTTCATTGTTGACTTTTATAGTTGAGTCTGACTTACTTGCACAGAAAACTTTATTTATTATTTATTACGCAATTACAAGTACGCACTTTATATTAACATTTGGATTAGAGAGTTGCATTAATTTAATTTTTAAAGTTTGAAATGCAGACCGAGGACATAACTTTCATTTGTGCATCTCACTGGTTGCTCGATTATCGAATTTATGAATGTTCTTCCCATGAGACGACCCTGAAAGTCTACACTTTCAATTCTAGAAATACTACTCGGTACCACACACACTTTTGGATGATATTAGTGTGGATTATCGTTTACCGTAGTGCCCGTAGTGCCTTAATTAAGCCATTATCGATATCCATAGAGAGTTCTGGTCCTCAGGGTGGTCGCTGTCGCATCTATCTTGTCTAGTAACTAATAACGAATAGCTATATATATTGCGAACGATCTCCTCTGCTTAGTTCCACGAATCGACCCTTTCCTCTCACTCACTCCACTCACATCAGAGTTTGGATGCTTTATCACATTCCTTTTCTGTTCATGATGATTAAAGTTGGTGAAATTGTGTTTCGGAAGTTATTTAAGGTTTGTAATTTATGGAGAGGATGCTTGCGAGTTTGTTGTGCTGAGTAAGTGCTTCCGGCATTTCGTATAATAGCCTTTTAATCGTGGGTTAACTATAATTGTTTTACGAAGAGAGAAAGAGAGATATATATGTTGCATATATATATTTTGCACTTGCAGAAATTTGACTATTTTGAGGAATTGGTTAATTCAATTGTTGGATTGTAGGAGGTAATGTGTGAATTGTGGAAAATAGTATACGCATCTGGAATTGGTGATGTCAAGGATTGTTATTATTCATCACATTTGTGGCTGTAGTTGGAAACAGGGGAACACAGTTAATTGCGGTATTAAGTTGAGCTTTGTTACTTTAGCTGGTAATATTAAGTGTCACCAAAGTTAATTTTGGGGTTTGGAATATGATTACAATCTATGTTCGGTATGCCACTTGAGTGACATAATGTTGCGTATTGAACGTATTATCTGTTGATATCACGTCACATCATTCTTTTTGGGACAATTAACATTTTCTTATATCTGGACTGCTGCAAATTGCATTGGAAAAATTAAGAGTATCTACAAACTGCAAATAATTGAAACAACATATCTTCCCAATGAAAAATGTAAATTCCATACATCATGAAGAATTTCCCTAAGGAGTCTATATATTGGAAATTTCAGCCGATGACGAATATTATAGCATCCTTTTTCATACTCTGATCGATACGCTTGTTTTTGTTGCATAGTTTCTGCATTTGCTATAAGTATACTTGATGCATTATCTGGAACAAATTTTAGATCGAAGACATTGTATAGGTGGGAAAGTTATGATTGAAAAGTTCTGAACGTTCAAATGAACGAATTTTTGTATTGATTGTATTTGTAACTATAAAAAGTTTTTAAATATTGATTTATTTACATTGAAAATAATAAAGAATTAAATAAACCTGATTGTTATTTTTAGTTGGCACAATATTTCTGGATAAAATATAATTTGAAACATATATTTCGTTCATTTGAACGTTCGAAACTTTATTCACATGGAAAGTTGATATCGAGGTATGTTTTTATGAAGGAAATAATAAAGTGAAGGAGAAAAAATATGAGAATGGATTGCAGGAAAAAGATGTATCTTAACTTTATCAAAATTAGACACAGATGTGAAAGCAATGTTGTCCAGTTTCACAATCATAAATTGAAGTGAAACGAGAAAACGAGAAAACGAGAATAAAGGAGGGTTGGAAACGCACCAAATGAAAAAGCTTCTTAGCTGCATTCTTTTGACCTTCTTTTCTTATTTTTTTATTTTTCTTTTACTTTTTTTTCTCTACAATATTCGAACTACGTTTTTAAAAAGAAGATTCTATTTCCTCTGACGTAATTTATTATCAAATAGATTGCAAGCTGCAATACTGTTTTGATAAGATGTTTGACGTGATTTTTATATTTTGTGTTTTAGTACTGGTAATTTAAAGAACACCGGTGATGGTGTAGTTTTTATTGAGAAGAAAAATTTTACCTCTTGTTTCCAGTCGATTGAACTTCCACAGAAATTTCACCTTTCCACGAGACATAAAACTTTACGCGCTCTTTTCTCGTAAATCAGCCCTTCGAAAGTTCTTTGACGAAAAAATATTGTTAAAGGAGATAAGAATCTGATGGTATTTTTGCAGAAGGTGTATTTCGGATTTTGCGGAAATGTAGTGATTTAATACTAAATAAGGATTGTGGAATAATTTAAAATGTAATATATTCACTCAAAAAAACGCCTACACTCTAAAAACAGTCCATTGACGGTTAAACGATTCCTTTTACCGTGAAAGGATTTTCTATTCAAAATTGGTATGAGAAGAAATCCTTTCATATGCTATCCTTTTACCCTCAAATTATTTTCTTTAATGGGGAAACTAAAATTGAAACAACGTACAATCACTCATGTATAGACACACTTCACTCAGTAGCCTACAAGTGCAATCCTTTAATAGTTAAAGGATTTCTTTTTATAGTCAAAAGAAATAATTTATTGATAAAATTATTTTCGTTTTGCACTTAGCAGCTGAGTTTTTTAACAGTGAAACGATTCTTTTGACAGATAAAAGAAATCTGCTTAATTTCAAAGGATGCATTTTGAAAGGAACGTAATTTCACTGTTAATAGAATTTTTTTTAGAGTGTAGTTAAGTTAAATAGAATTTTCGGTTAAATATACCCTAACTATTTTTTCTGGTTAAAGTAACCAGAATTCTGGTTGATTTAACTAGCATTCGACTTATTTTAACCGGAATTCTAGTTATTTTAACTAGCAATTCTTATTAAAGTAATCAGAATTCTGGTTATTTTAACCAGAAAAAATAGTTAGGGTATATTTAACCCAAAATTCTAGTTAGCTTAACTAGGCGTTTTTTTTGTGTGTTTAAATTTGAAGTATTCAGTATTTGAAAAATTTGAAATCTAAATGATGTTATGCTGCAAGGACAAGCTAACTTTAAATTGAAGTAATCTATCTTCTCTGCAGTCTACACCGATCTCGAAAGAATACTACCCCTCAATTTACAAAATATTTCACCCCAGTCAACAAACAAAACCCCTCCACATTCTTTTCCCTTGAGACCTTCATGAAAATCCGCATCCTTATTCGCACTACACCCAACTAAAACCTCCCGGGCGCTGATCTTCCTTTTCTTTTCCACCCTTTCTATTCTCAGGGTCGTATTCACTAGGCCCCCTTTTTGCCGAATCAGCGACGAGAGATCGAGCTGTTGGGATATTTTTGCAAGCAATATTTTTCTTGTTGCTACAGCAATATCTTGTTCGTAGCGAAAGGGTTGGAAATAAAGGCAGGGGGTGAGCAGATCGAATAGGACCGTATCTAAATAGGGACTCATGGGAGATAGTGACGCGCGGCAGGTATTGGCCAGTCGGGTTGGGTTGGATGCGCGAAACGCGATAGCACGAGAGAAAGATGTGGATGTAGCTGGGCTAGGGGTGCCGGCAAAGGTGGGGGTGAGTGACTTCGGGGGTGAAAATCGCAAGGCAGTAGTGCTCTCGCCGCGTTACAGGGTGGCCAACGTCGCCTCGCGCCACCCTGCGAAATTTTTTCACGCCCGTTTCGAAAAACCGGTGTATTGTTTTTTGAATTTTCCAATTCGATATGATCGAATTTCGCTTGCAAAATTGAACTATTAAGAGGTGAAGCATTGAAAAAAAAATGTAATTAGTTTCGTAAAATTTTTTGACCATTAAAATAAAAGCGATTTAATTTTCATTTGTTCTGTGTTAAGAGTTTTCAAGATTTTTTGCAGTTTTTAAAGCCCTTGGAATGATATTTCTCTTTGTTTCTGAAAGCATCCGGATGTGTTTACTTTTTTATCTATCTTTAGATTTGGATTTGTTAAAGGTACAAAGTTTCCAATTTTTTATTCTATTTCTTCGAAAGCTTAATTAAGAAATTTCTGTTAATTTTGATTTTATATTTGTCTCATCTATGGCAAATTTCTTCTTGAGCAGAAGTGCTCTTTGGTTCTTTTCTGCCTTTTCTTCAATAAACTACTCCTGACCTCCGACGATTAAACGCGTCTCCCTCCGGTCATTGTCGTTTCCAAGTGATTGTGCTAAAATTGTTTGTCACATCTCTTGGAAAATAATGGCTGACAACATTCTGGGAAATGAAAGCGTACAATAAATCATATTTATAGATGGGAAAAATAAGCTGACAGGAAATAAAAATCATAGATTTATTGAGATATAGAAAAGTAGGGAGGAAAGTTAGATTAAAGTATTTCGACCAAAGGAAAATTGAATGTTATAAGGCTGTTCAAGTCAGTATTTTAATTATTATTTATCGAAAAGTTCACTGAATTATTTGATCAATCCCGAAATTCAAATTTGGTAAAAAATTCAAACCGCGGAAATTGTTCTCCATTTTTTCATGTCGAAAATGCAAAATACGTTCGCGTTTGTAAAGCAAATAAATGTTAATTTGTGTATGCAAGGAACGTACGCGCCCTTCATTTATGTCAACGCGTTGTAGAAAGTTGGGAAATCAGACTGACAGGGTCGCAGAATCCTAGATTGAATAATTATCAGAGGAAAGGGGAGGGAGATATGCAAATTTTAAGGGCATGTGATACTTTACGATAAGAGCAAATTAGTTATACCAATTATATATTCATAATAATAAATATTTTTAGTAAATAAGAGTCAATAAACCTTCGCCTCATATAGATGAAGGTTTATTGACTCTTTTTAGCTAAAAATATTAATTATTATGAATGTATAATTGGTATAACTAATTTGCTTTTATGGTAAAGTATTACATGCCCTTAAATGTAGAAAAAGCAGAGAGAGAAGCAAGAAAGATGTTTTCAAAGCGCGATAGATATCCGGTGCTTTTGATTTACTCCCAAATCATAAACTAAACGCGAAACTTTCACAATCAAATTCATTTTCATTTTTATACAAGATTTTTAAAAAATAATTTAAACAATTACTTCATTATATTTTATTTATCATAAAAATTGTAAAATTTTAAAAATATTCTCATTTTCTGATAATATATTGTTTACTTACTTTTCAAGACTTCTGAAAACATTATTGTGAGAAATGTGAAATCGAAGTTGAAAATATGAATTTTACGAATTTGTACCAATACTCCGAGTGACGAGTGTTTGTGCTTTTGGAGAAACCATTGCAACTTCCAACATTCGTCATGTTCACATGCCTCTGGAATTTTTTCGACTGGTAAGAAAATTGAAACTAAAAAGAGTATATTTGTGCTGTTTTTGCTTCCTCATAGGGAAAGCTTTATTTTCGATACATTTTCTAATATTTTTAAAATCGTTTAATTAAACTTTCCTCATGTGATAAATGTCTAATAAAATATTCTAATCAATTGTCCGGATGTATGTATGTGTGTGTATGGATGTCTCCACTTTTTGTCGCCATATTAACTCAAAGACAGTTGTATATAAATTGATGAAATTTGTAGAGTATATTGCAACCACTAAAATCTCAAAACATGCCAAAGGATTTTTCAAAATATTGAATTTTAAAATTTTTATGTACACGGAGAAAACTGGATATTAAACCGTAATATCTAGCTATTTAACTATGGGACGACTATCTAGATATTTAGATATAATATCTTGATATTAAAACTTAATGTCCAGGTATTAAAATATATAATCCAAATATTCTATCATCCAATATTTTAATCTCTGGACATTAAGTTTTAATATCAAGATATTATATCTAAATATCTAGATAGTCGTCCCATAGTTAAATAGCTAGATATTACGGTTTAATATCCAGTTTTCTCCGTGTAGATTTTGAATTTTTGTAAAATTGATTTTTCGACTATAATTTCTCAAATAATAATTGAAAAGCTCTGAACGTTCAAATAAACGAATTTTTGTATTGATTGTATTTGTAACTATAAAAAGTTTTTAAATATTGATTTATTTACATTGAAAATAACAAAGAATTAAATAAACTTGTAATCCTGATTGTTTTTTTTAGTTGGAATCGATTGACCTGTATGATTAATGAATTTTATAGAATTTAAAGAAAATTATGATTATTTTTAATTTTGAAAATCGTTAATGCTTCCTCCATGAGGAAGCAAATTTATTTGCAACATTATCATAATGAGGAAGCAAAGTGCTCAAAAATGAGCACAAAAAAATATAAATATAGTTAAATGGAATACCCGAGATCGAATTCACAGCTAGTTTTATAGATTATCATTATATCATTCAGCTCTAATTAAATTATACAAAATCAAATTATTTTTATTATTTTCTCACAATGTCTTCCATGTAATTAATAATTCGATTACAGTTTAAAACATTGGAATATTCATTTCGTATTGTGAATGGAGACAGAACATTTTAATTAGGGTTTTATAATTAAATTTATAGTTTCAGCAGTAATGAATAAACGTTTGAGAAGAGTTCCTGTTTCTTGCAAAACTGTAGTTTTCTTTAAGCAGCGAATGTTAAGAGGGAAGTCGTAGAGAAAAAAGCAGAGAGAAAAGCCCTCAAGGGCTGGTGCGGTCAAGTGGAGGAATTTATGTTTTTAATCTTTATAGAGGTCATTTACCTTCTTAGCCATTTCAGATTCTACAATTAAGAAGAAAAAATCGCATAATTATGCTCGCATAATTAAGACTATGTAGTAGGAACTTTTGATCTGGAATATTTGAGACTTTAAATTGGGTAAATTCAAAAATAAAAATTCTTTTTAATAAGTGGAAAATTCAACTTGAAAAAAAGCTTTAAAAATTAAATACTTACACTTTTCGAGAAATAGTTTTTATCACGCAAATGAGACTTGAGAATTTATAAAAGGATATTTTCTTCTCTTAAAACTGAAATATGAATATTTAACATATTTATTTTTATTTATTTATTATATCGTGTGAATGGGAAACATTTTATCCTTGGGACCAGTGTCGCGATAAATTTAAATCATACGAGTTATGCCAGGCCCATGACAATGCAAAAAGCTTTCTCTTGTACATCCAGAGTCCCTTGGGGCAAAGGTGAAATTTCATCACAGAGCTTTGTGGCAAAAACAAAAGACTTCCCGGACTTCTGTCTCACTCCTGGACTCAGTTGGCAAACCGACATTCAAGTTTTGGGATCTGTTTTCTCCCCGGGGCACGCGCCACTTTCAGACGTTCCTCTGATTCTCTAAGCGTTATTAATTTGTTTAGTCTCTAGCCAATTCTCTTTTTACGAACTTCCTCCTGTAACATTTTACATTCAGGATAGTAAAATGAAGAGTTAACACTAAATTTGATGGCTTTCATAATTTGAAACAAATTCCACTCGGAAACTTTCAAAATCGAGAGATATTCTAGATCCTAAAATTGGAAACAAATCCAAAGTTCGGATGCTTCCAAATTTGCGAAATAAACTGCAATTTTTTAATTTCATATTCTTGAATTAATGTCAAAAGAATTGAATATTGGAATGTTATATTTGTATATACAATTTTCAGAAGTTTCCGATTCGATGTTCCTTTCAATTTAAAGAAATATTTAAATAAAAGTCTTACTATATATAAAATCTAGACGAAATTGAATCCGTACCTCTGATCTTTTAAAGTTTCGAGCTTCGGAACGAAAAGGTTGAATAGAGAAAATGAAAGATATAAGACAGGGAAGAAAATGCGAGAATTCCAGGGGATAATCCATTTCAAGTGAAATTGACATATGCGCCCTGAACGGACGAATGGTTTTGCTATCTCATTCCAAAAAATCCCTTTTCCATCTTATTCCTCAGATAAAAGGAACTATGAATCTATATTTCCAAAGAGATTTCACAAAATTGTTTTCAATCATTTTTCTGGTTTTAAGAAGTTTCAAATTTTCAATAATATTAAACTGTTGATAAATTTCATCATTTGATATTTATTATTTGGCATTATATATGATCAAAAAAACATTTGCCATGATTTGTAAGGGAATAATTTCGGCCTCGTAGCCACGACCTTAATTCTATTTCCTCGGAATTTACAACAGCAAAGGGAGAAAAGCAACTTGAAAATAAATCCTGTTCCGACGGTGAGAACTGAGAGTCGAGAAAAAGGAGAAAATAGAGGTTGTGACACAAGCAGCTTATTGAAGCTTGTAAATTTGTTCGACTCGACTCCTCAGCTGAATGTGGTTTGTGCAAGCACTCACTAATTCACTAATTTACTTTAATGAAAATTTTCACTAATTATTAGTTGTATTTCACTATTTCAATTAGTAAGTTTTCAACTTTTCACTAAAGTTTTAGTCAAAAAATGACTAACAATTAGTAGAATTTTTCACTAAAGTAAATCAGTGACCTATTTTTTACTAATTCAGATTTAGAGAGCAAAACTTGTCAAACAAAACTTCTCGCTTCTCGAAATCTGGACTGTTTGCACTAAATGCAAAGCGCAGATAAAGGTGCCAGAGCTATATATGTAGAAATACTCTTGAAAATTTAATTCCATTTGAAAATAATGCTCTCTTAAAGATTAATTCATTCCAGCACATACTTATTGAAGTAGGGATTTTATTTTTCATTTCACAAGTTATTATTGAAGAGTTAAATTTCACGTAATATCACTGAATAGATGAATTTGTAGTAGCATAAGGATTACGTCATTTCCACAGCATGGATTATGTATTATATTTGCTCCACTCACTTTTAATTAGCGTCTTAAGGATTAACATACTTTCAATTTTAAAAGCGTCCAAATTGGATTTCGTTTCACATCTAAACTCCTCAAATTCTAATTCGTCTCTAAATTGAAAACGAGTGGAATAAAATGCAATTTTCATTTCATGGGAATTCTTCGAAATTTCTCGAAACTCTGTAAAATCTATTGGAGTCTCATAAACTCCTTTAAATTTTCTTAAATCCCTTAAGGCCATGTAAGACTAGATCCGACATTTTTTGTTTGCAACACTACGTCCACATTTATTGAGATATCAAATTGAAAATTTCTGAAGTGGAAGCTAAAGCACTAAGAAGGTATCGATTATCTGGTCTTAAATATTGACATTTGTAAAAAATTTTTTTTTTTAAATTATTTTTTTATTTTTACAAAAATTTAAGACCAGATAAACATACCTTAGCATATTTTCTTTAATTTTAGAAATTTTCAATTTGATATCTCAATAAATGTAGACGTAGCGTTGCAGACAAAAAAAGTCGGTAAGGTAGGGATCGGGTAAGTCTTACATGGCCTTAAAAACTCTTAGAAATCCTTCAAATCTTTGAATTTTTCTTTAAATCCTTTGAAATGCCTTGAAACTCCTAAAAAGATGGACCTTATATTTATAAGCAAGAAAAGTGTTGGAATTATCCAGGAATTTCGTGAGCAAAATTTTTTCTTATTTGGTGGCGTTCAGTAGTTGTGAAGCAAAACAATAATTATTGTTATTGCTCGTTAATGAACGGTCCATAGGGTGGACTGTTCGTAGCTCGTGCAAACAAATCACACTGTTGATCGACACAATGCTCAGCTAATGACGGCTTGATTCATTACAATCGCTCCTCGAAAACAGAGATATAACACGAGAACACCACCCCTTTGTAATTAACGGCTTTAAGCTCTGATCACCTGTTATCGGCAAATTTGCTTCTCGGTCATATACATATAAAATCCATTGATAAATTCATCATGAAATTCCAGAATCTTCGAAAATTAATCCGCCAATTCAATTGCAAACACGACTTTGCAATCCAACAGAACTTTAAAATAATGAAGTACCTTTTTTTTTTTATTTTTCCAAGTGATACTTAGTTTTTCAGATATTAATTGTTTTTTTTTCTTCTCTGTAGTGAGAGAATGAATTAGAAAATATTTTTTGTTGAAGAGAATTATTTATTATAGTATAGGAGATACATTTTTTTGATGGATTGAATTTTTTGAATATATAAAGAGCGTTTCAAATTGCTTTGTTCATATTGTTTAATGGGTGTCGATAATAAAAATGCCTTCTTGCAAACTTCAGCAAAATTTCGCGTAAAAGGGCGGTTGGATATGGTGCAGCCGGTATTTCGATTTCATTTACCGTCAAGAGCAATGGTGCTCGGTCCATCAATGTTTGACAGGAATGTTCCATCTAGAAGTAAGGGGGAGGATTGAAAATCGGTTGAAAGGGAAGCTAGTCGCTACAAAGTTAGTCAAGTATCATTGAAAAATAAAAGTCGATAGCAATTCATTCCATAAAAAATAACAATTTTAATTGTATTTATTTATCTGTAAAACGATCTTTTTAAATTCTTTATTTACAATATTATAAGGAAACAAGAGCTACAGGAATATTTACGGGTTTTTGTCATTCTCTGTTTTTGAATGACTTATTCATTAAATGTTTGCTGAGAACCACTATTAAACCTAGAAGATTGAACGTAAATGGAAAATGCTTTAATAAGTTAAGAACGAGCTTAGAAGGAAATCTTTAGAAATGCGACAGAAATTACTTTTCTGTGTGTGACAATAAGAGAATGTAAGGCAATAACCACGAAACTTGACTCAGTGAAAATGTAAAATTCACACAATTATTCATTATTTTCATTTCGCTACAAATATAAGTAATCAAGTTTACCCCTGATTCCTATTTGAAAACAAATTACTTCATTAAACTACATTTCTCTGTTTATCGAATTAGACATCTGAATCGAAAATCAAATTTATCCGCACTTCCAATTAAAACTAAATCCGTAAAATCGTTTGTTTATATTATTTTACACACAAAAAAAAGCCTAGTTAAGCTAACTAGAATTTTGGGCTAAGTATACCCTATCTATTTTTTCTGGTTAAAATAACTAGAATGGTGGTTAAAATAAGTCGAATGCTAGTTAAATCAACCAGAATTCTGGTTACTTTAACCAGAAAAAATAGTTAGGGTATATTTAATCCAAAATTCTAGTTAACTTAACTAGGCATTTTTTTGAGCGTATCCCAACACAGTAATTGGACAGCGAGCTTGTAAAAATACGAGAGAGAATTCATGAATTCGTAATTTGATTATCGTTTCATTTCAATACAAATCTCTCGCGATTGTTATCCTATTTTGTTTATACAAGTATCCCAAAGTGTTTCTGTAGAGCAATATTTTTTCAAAATAATGCCAACTGGAATGTAAAAAATTTCAATATAACGTGTAATCAAATAAAAATGTGTAATTTGATCTTCGATAAAGGCAAAATTTACGTGAAATGTTAGCTCAGTAGGTATTTTACAAAATTATATAAAATAAAGTCACTTTGATAACTCGAATGCTAATTAAATCAAAAATTAAAATACAACATGAAAGAATTTAATTAAAATGCAATATATTGATATGGTTTATGCTTCCATTGTTCCTCATATAAATATTAATCATGTATATTAATATTAATAATAATTAAATGACTGAATATAAATAAAGCAGCAGTATTTTTTTATTAAACATTATTTCAACGAGTTTAAAATACATATATGAAAATACAATTTGAATGCTTTCGTCTGCGACAATTGAGAAATTTGAAAAGATTCTTCCAACTTGAGATCTCGAGACTCAATTATACGCTTTAGTTCGAGAAAAGTGGCTGCTGAAAGAAAAGTAAATTTGCATTTAAAAATAGTTTAGTTATATCGATAATCAAATAAAAATGTACAAAATTCTAAGAATTTCTTCATATCTTATAAAAAGTTTACTTATCATTATTCTATTTGGTGAAATATTATAGAACATGAATAATTTATTATCGAATATAAATTATGTCTGAATCCTATTTGAATAAATATTTTTGAAATCAAGTTTTCCTCTACATCTAAAACAGAGAAGAATGAATATTTATTGAGTGGAAAAAGTTGTTGAAAAATGGAAAAAAATTTCACTCTATGATTAAAATTACAAAGTTTTAGTTACCTTCCGTAAGGACCTAATCATACAATAGTTCGTGGAAGGTCGTCGTCGGATGTTCGAACGCAAAAAAATCGTAGTTTCTGGAAATTTCCATGCAAATTAAGAAGGACGACCCAGAAAGTGTTCTCCATTCTTTCATCTTTCTTCTTTTTCATTCCTTTTATTATTCTCCCTCTTTCTTACCTTTTCCTTTTCCTCATTTCTTTTTCCAGGCTTTTTTTTTCCTTTTATTCAGCGATAGTCTTGTTCTTTTCTCATTTTCTGGTAACTTTTTATAACCAGAGTCGCAAGTTGTATTTACACGATGACATCTGCAATTCCATACCAAGTTCCAAAAGCACGAACAAAATCGAAATTTTTTTCGTAAATAAGATTTGGATTAAATAAGTAAGGTAAACTGCTCATTAATAAAAATAAAAATTTCTCTTGTTAAATTAATCCCCACACTTTCTTCAGTCTCACTTTTTTTCGATACTTTTCATGATATTTTTTTATCAGTAAAATTAATTCAACTGAAATTTAGCCACCTATTCTCTGTTTTTCATGTTGACGAACTCTATAAATCGTGACGTGATTGAGTTAGCCATATAAAGGGCGCGTAGAGGGATGAACTTCCATAAAATGAAGTCGACTGTGACGTTCCTTCCCATTTCTGTAATTAACGACTTTCTCTTCGTTTGATACTCTTCCCCGCGAAAGGGTAGCTCAAAGCGTTTAGAGTTTTGAATAGCTCCTTTGAGAAACTAGAACTCATTACTGATCCTTGTTTGAGACTCAAAGGTTTTACGGTAATTAAGAATACTCTTACCTTAATGGTATTAATTGAAAAGCAATATTATCATTTTTTGATGATTCTCTTATTAAAAAAGAAAAATAGAAAACAACGCGTTCTTAAAGATATTTTTTTTCTATTACAGGCTCGACCAGCCGGTGACTAGTTCTTCAACCGACATGGACACTAAAAAAGTGAGTATTTTTTATCCTAATAAAATTACTTTTCAATGTCGAAAATGAGTATAAAAATAGGTTGTATAGATAAAGAATTCCATGAACGACAGTTTTCGGTTACCTTCCGCTTTGCTATACTTCAACAAGGAAAACTTCGAAACCGGATCTTTTACAGAAACGAGTAGTCCGGAAGAATTTGGCTTGAGGGAAGGAAATAGAGGAAAGTAGGTAAAATGGAGAAAAATGTTCGAGTGCTAGCAGTCTATAGAATGAATGAAAACTTCTCATCCCTAATTTTTCTTCTTTCGACTGCGGATTCTTAGTTTTCCTTTTTTTTTTTTTCAAAAAAGATACAATGTGAATTCTTAAGCGAATAAGATATCTTACCAGTTGTAAGAGTGTCTCTCCCTACTTGGCATAAATTTTCCAATAAAATTGGCTTTTACTCCTCTTGTCAGCCACAAATACCCACTTTGCGCACTACAAGATAACAAGTATCGTCACGAATCTCGAATTTATTTGTTAATTATTGAGGATTCTTCTTCAGAATCCTCGAAACAATTCTACACCACTTTTACAAGTAGGAAGAGCTTTTTCTTTATTTTCAGAAGCTAGACATTCAAGTATACTTGAAAGTCTAGTTAAAGTCTACTAAAAATTATGTCATAAAATCAACAGCGTGGTCAAGAAAATTACTTTGTAGGGAAAAATCGTCTTTTTCTTCAAGAGTTTTCCTTCGTCTTCAAAGGATTAACATTCTTTTCTCAAGGATTTACTGTGACTCAGAAAAACTCATGAAAATATAAAACTCTAATTCTTTGACGTTTAAACGCATGAGCTTTATCTGAGAAAATTGTAGTTATTGTTTACTTTGAATTACTATTTATGGATTTGTTCATATCTCACGTGTTCCCTTTATTTATCCTTTTATTTTATTTTATCTTTCTTTATTTAAAGAAAGACTACAGAAAGTGTTGCAAAGCTTATGAGTTTAATTACAGTAAAAATAAGAACATGACAATTTTACCCTCGAGAAACTTTGAGGAAGTCAATTTACTTTTTATAGACGACTTCTGGAAAATCATTAAAAAGTTAAAAACTGCCTCTCTCTTTTTTCTTTATTTTACTTTATAAGGATGTTGGATCAAATTTCTGTTTTTAAAACAAACACATCTACTACAGAGCGAAAAGACATTTAATTCTAATTTTTTAATAAAATAGAGAATTAAATTTTGAACTGAGCATTTGGCGAACCATCAACTTCAAACATTGCTTTCCAATCAAATCTGAAAACAAAGTTTTGAATGGAATATTTGACTAGTTGTACACTTTCTGAGTTAGAATTCCCGAGATGAGTTTCATTAAAAAGTTCACAAGCCAATTTTAATTGCTTCTGTCAGAGAATTACAAAGTCATTAGGGACTCTGTCCATCTCAGCTGGGAAGTGTTAAAAAATCAACAAGATATTACTGTTTTCTCTAATTTTCAAGGGAAAAACTCGATGAGTGTCGGACGAGCTTATTATGTCTGACTATTCCAGGTTCGAACTACTTACAAGCGCTAATATTCTTTTTTATTAAAATTGTAAGATTCTTCAATTTCTGGTCCGACATAAGGAATCTGAAATGAAAATTGAGAACATCTACCAGAATGTGAGCTAGATTGAATTTTGCACATGATTGCTCTATTTCGTGAAACAGAAACATAGATACGAAATTCAAAGATACAAAAATACAAATTGGAAAGTAAAAAGAAACGTCTTATCAAAGCATTCTGAAACTCGTTACTTATCTCTATAGAAGTCCATTGAAGCGTATGGAAAATGCAATATATACATACATATAGAATATATAACCAAGAGTCAGTTCATTCTTTGGTTCGCCGACAAGAAAAGTCTATCGATATTCAGGACAATGGTCGAGTGCACTGCTCGCACAAAAAAAAAAAGAGAACACCTTATCGATACGTGAAGTAATGAATGGCGTTCTTTCAGAATCTAGACGATCCTGATTTTATTCTTTTCTTTTTCTTTCAGTCTAAAAAAACTGGCTAGATAGAATCGTTAATACCACAAACTTGAAAAGATCTCAAGTCGCATCGAAAATTCCAATTTAGAGAGAATTCGAGAGGTTTTAATTGATGTTATAATTGGTTTTAATCAAGCCTTTTGTATAATTGGCTTAATGAATTTTCTTCTTTTTTTAAGAATGCCTCTTTTTTCCATATTTTCAAGAAAATTATTCTTTATTTCCTATCTTTCATATAAATGCGGACTAAATAAATAAGACCCCATAAGAAAATTCAATTACTTTTTCTCAAAAATTAAATTATTTTGTTAAAAAATAATTTTTTTTCTTGAAAATCATCTTTTTTTATAGAAAATCTTAATATTTAGTTTTTAATACATCTTTTTAGTTGCAAATTGTAATATACTTTTATACCGTTAAAAATGTACTTTTTTGATTGAATTTTCAACTGTGCTTTTGAAAATAATTTTTTCTCCCAAGAAATTTCAATATTTAGTTGATAATAATCATTTTTGCTTTATCAAATTTCAAATTACCTGTTGACTAGACACTCTGAATCCTGACTTCATTTTACTAGAAAGAGGTCAATTTTATTTTCTATATTGAATCAATTAAGAACTAATAGAAACAATGAACTAGGCATAATGGAAATACAGACTATTGTATAAGAAAATGTCTAGAATCACGTAATCAAGGTGTGAACGAAAGGTCGACGGGTCGTAATTGAAATGAGAGAAATGAAAAGGTTTCTCGATGCTCAAAAGTACCGTAGTGGTTTTCATTCGCAGCTATCACCTCTTCCATTATCCAATAGTCGATCGACTCGTAACTCATGAACCTGTCTATAGTAGCGCTTACCACGAGATTGAGTTACGTGGCTCCGACTCTATTTCTCGTTCTCTCTCTCTCTCTCTCTCTCTTCTCCTAACTAGCAGTTCAAAATCGTGGAGCAAAACGATGCCTAAGACCCAGGAACATCTTATCTCCCTCCATTTCCTTCATTGGTTCCCTCGATTCCTCTCATAACGGTCTGTTAGACGAGAATCTTGGTAATTCGATGGATTAGGTTGGGTTAGACTTTCCAGCGTATAGTTCGCGGAAACGATTGGTTGACTTGATTGCAAAATCGATTCTCGTCTAGATATCTGTCTATCAATCTGTCTCTTGGTACGCGCTCCAGTTATGAGCAAACCATACCTTCTATCTCAAGATCATAAATCTTCCTTAATCGTATTCCTCTGAGCCCAGAAAAACAAAGACAAAGCAATTATCTTGAATGTTTTGAAAATGAGATTTTTAATGATAAGTCTGGGTGTCTTGATTTTATTTTTCATTGATTTCCGGTTTGAAACAACTCATCCACTTTTCTTGAGCACTCTAGTATTTATATTAAAAAAAGCTAGTATCGATTTTATAACTCCTCTTTCCTGGAGATATCTGATGTAAGCATGTGTTGGAAAAAACAACTTAATATTAATGGTCTCTATATTATGCTTTACTAAAGATTGAAGAGGGGTAGGTTGAGGAAGAGGATGAGAAAAAAGAAGGATGAGTGAGTTTCCTGACTGATTTTTTTATTCCACTCTACTTTTTCTTGTTCTTGCTCACGGAGAAAAATGAGAATCCTAAATTTAGAGGATTTTCAGTAAAATGGAGACGGAAGAAGCTTCTTGTACAATTTGAACAAGGTCGATAATTTAGTTTTGATCTATTTCTCTAATAAGCGGAAAACAAAACTTTTGAGTGTTTGTAATTTAATTTTTGAAAACTGAAAACCCAGCAGGGATCAGATTCAAGCGCAGACATAGTTTAATTAAAACACTAGTCTCGTTAAACTTGTTACTCTCGAGTCAGTAACAACATTACTCGCAGAAGAGTCGTTACGATTAATTAAAAGTCTATAAAAAGTTGAAAATTATTGCTCTAAAGTGATAAAAAAAAATTTTTAATCCAAAATATAGAAAAGGAGACAAGAAAAATGGAAAGTCGAGAAAAAAGAAGGAAGGCAAAGAAGATAAATTCCAGGAGTCTAGAGAGGTTGCAAGATATTATATGCTGATCCGAGGCAACGTTTCTGAACCAGCAAGTTGATTAATGTTTTACTATCAAGAGGAAGAAGCAGGTGGAGCAAGCAGTTCTACTAACAAGGGGTTGTGAACCGTCTAGGTTAATTGGTCTTTGTTTACAGGGTGTCACTCAAATCTATTGCACCTGCTTTCATGCTAAAATTCAATTTCTAGGTCAAATACTTTAAGTAGTTCTATTGATCAATTTTTATTCATAAAAGTAAGGAGTTGCTACATTTGTTTCCTCTCTAAGAAAGTGGTGTAACGAAATGTCACGAAAATTTGATTGGCTTCTGAATGTCTTGAATATGTAAGAAGAAAAACAAAATGGTTTGGTTTGATAATTTATATACAATAATTTCAGTTAGCTTGATACAAAAATGAGTTAATATTACTTTAATAAATCATTCTGCCTGGAAATAAGTGATACCAAGCTTAGTTTGGAAAACAACTTAATATTAATATATTTGCTCTCTTGTGCTTTATTACGTAAAAGGTTAAAGAAGAGAGGAGAGAGAGCTGAAGAAAAGGGCAGACTGGAAAAGACAAGAGGAAGGTGAATATCCGGCCGACTTTCTTGCTCAGTTGAGACGAAACATGAAGGTTTTCCACCCTCCTGTTTTCTTGTTGGCAAACATAATATCGGTCGAAATTATTCAAAGCCGGTAGAAATTATCCGGGCAATATCGTCTTAAGGAGCTTGCTCATTCTTTTGTTTTCTCGATTTTTTAACACAAAGGTCCATTTTTATTTTATCTATAGATTTAATTTAAAGATGGCTTCTTTCACATTTAATTATATTAAGAGGTCAATTATATAGAAACTTCTTCTAATCGGAAAAGACGAGTTTTTTCCTTGGTTGACATAAAATCAACATTTTATGAAGAGGAAAATGTGAAGTTGAATATTTTCCTCAAAAATAACGCACTTTGAATCGAGTGACATTGCACAAAGGAAATTTATTTACTTTAAAAAGACGTTTCATGAACGTTACGTCATGCAAGGATCCGATAATTGAGTTCAACGGTTTAATACTCTGAAGCGTATGTCCCTGTTTAACGATGCTATGCATCATTATAATGAGATTTTGTACATACATGAGAAACCTAGGTTCGACTACATTTAGACCACAATCTGTACACAAAGCCATATTAATGTATGTATGTATCATGATATCTATACATATGTATAATGTACATTGTACACCGACAAGATGATATAATGATTTTGGTACTCACTCTTCATCGATATATTCTAGTTTATAAAACTGATATAAAAGTATCGAGAATTCTGAATAAATTTAAATACCAGTTTAAATCAGATTAATAAGAATAACGAGATGGCGATTAATTTACTCGTAATCAAACAAGCCGTTCTTCTGTGTTGAGATTTTAAACACAAATTAAATTAAAGTAAAGTAAAGTAAAATACTGAAGGAGTCGAAGTGAAACAATTTGAATCTTCACTCGAGGGATCTGGGTAAAAATTCATTAAATTCTGAATAATGTTTCTTTTATTCTGAGAAATGTAATTCATCAGGAGTGCTGAATTAAAACTTAGTATAACTAGAGAGCAAAGAGCAAATCTCCGATCAAGACAAAGGACAAGATAGTCTGGAGAAATGAACTAAATAAATGACTAAATCACTTTGGAAATACACTTGAAATTTGTTTTTTTTTTCAGCTTTATATTTACTAATCATTTTATGTCAAGATTTATATATAGCTATATATATATTTTATATATAGCTAGTTGTCAAAATCTAAAACTGAACCTTCTTTAATATTTAAAATTTTAATTTTCCTCTACACAGTGCTAGGAATTTTATAATTTATTTAAAATTTGTTTAACCTTTCAAATTAATATTTGAATTTCTTAATTAAAGCATAAAGCTCCTAAATAATTTAATATCTTTCCAATCAGAACGAGATTGAATTTTTCTATCATTTTGTAAAAGTTGAAACATGTTCAAATTGAATGTGAATAAAGTTTCGAACGTTCAAATGAACGAAATAATTTTTTTAAATTATATTTTATCCAGAAATATTGTGCCAACCAAAAATAACAGTCAGGATTACAAGTTTATTTAATTCTTTATTATTTTCAATGTAAATTAATCAATATTTAAAAACTTTTTGTAGTTACAAATAGAATCAATACAACAATTCGTTCATTTGAACGTTCAGAACTTTTCAATCATCAAATTGATAAAATTTTATAATTTATTTTAAATTAATTTAAATTTTCCAGTTATTTGAATTTGTTAATTAAATCATAAATATTAATTTTTTGTTCATTTTGAACGAGATTGAAATATTTATATCATTTTTAAATTTTAAACTAATTTAAATTGATAATGTAATTTAATTAATATGGAACGAATTATTCAAAATTTTAACTGGTAAATTAACGAAAAATGAAACGGGGATTTCAAATCACGCACAAGATTCAAATTCGATTAAATTTATGAAGGCTCCTTTATAGTTGAGTGTAGTACGTTGTAGTAATTAACTTCACGAATGTTCTGATGAGCCTTAAAGGAAATGGGGGTGATGTTCGCGTGTCGTAAAAGTTTCCGGAATTCGGAAGGGGTAGTGGTTGATATGAGATAATTAAGGTATCGATAATGAAGAAAAATAATTCTTCCTCTATATACGTCTAACTCTATAAGCTTACATTAATTAGATACGAGAGTTAAAATTATACTTTTTACACCCTAGGGAGTAAAAAGTATAATTATAAATTTATAAAGTATAAAGTATAAGTATAAATTTAAAGAAGAAAACGAATGCTTTTTCTCCCTAGGCACACAATACAATATTCTAGACCTTTATGTCGACTTTCAATTTGGAAGCTGTCTCTTCTTTCAGAAAGAGACAGTTTAACTAATTTCAATTATCATAAATTGCATTTCAAGTAGAGACCAGAATTCGAAAGAGGTGGGAAAGGGGGTAGAAATGTGAAAGGTTACTCTGTGTGGAGAAATCACATTAGCACGCAATCTAATAGCAGACACACATATTTCAAGGCTTTTCCGCAAAGAGGAAGTGGAAGCGAATTTAGGGTTGTGGAAGAGGAAGTGAATTAAGGGCGGAGAAATGGAGAAGCTTTGCAAGCCTAGTAAGTTCCCTTGAGACCAGAAAATACTGACAGTAATGGTAATGTGAGTGGCGTTTCAGCGAAGTATGATGCTCCCTATAAAGGTGGTTCTAAGTAAACATTTTTTTTTATTTTTTACTTTACACATCAATTTATAATATTCGAAAATTCCTCTTCTTAAAAGTGACAAAATTGAGCACTGGGAGAAAACATTCGGAAACCACTTTCCAAGTTGCGAGATAAAGCTCGTAAAACTCTCGCGCTTCTTTTTCTCGATTAAGAATTTGTCGACTAAAGGAGCCACACAACTTTATAAACAGTGCAGCAAGTTGAGAAACAGTGTTGGCAAAAGTTACCCAAGGGACTTATTCTCTTTTATCAAGACGAGGTCGAACCCACTTTTATGAATACATCAACACAAATGCTGACTCTAAACCTTCGACTTACCACCTCCAACCCTCCATTTCGATTTTTCGCGATGAATAGAAAAGTCAGCATCTATTTGCAGAACTTCGCATTTTGTGGTATATTCTCTTAAGTTGTAGAATACGCTGACATATTTTTAATGAGAAAAAAGGGAAGTAGGAAAAGAGGAGTAAATATAAAATGGGAAGGAAATGTGTTATACAGCCTTTTAACTTGCAGCGGTGCGAGAAAAATAACGAGACTGAAACGCATGATAAAAGTGTGAAGTTTCTTTTGAGGCATTTATTCAGCCCTCAGAGGATGTGCAACGCCTTTATGAAATCACCTGCAAATTTTAGATTGTGTAAAACGAATCATTGCGTGAGAAGAAGGAACTTTATTAGGATATTTCATATAATTTTTAATCCTAGAGAGTAAATTTGTAATATGTTTTAAAAATTTGTTTTGATTTTTTTTCAGAATGTCCAGGCGTCATCGTCGCCTGCATCAGTTCAGGTGCGTAATAAAGGTGGAGGCGATGGGACGCCATCGATATCAGGGGTTCGTAGAAGAAATGGTCCCCAAGGTTTACGATCTCCTGCAGCAAAAAGGCCACTTTCTGCCCCTGTTGCCCTTCAAGGATGGCTTCACAAACAGGGCTCCGAGGGCCTTATGCTCTGGAAAAAACGATGGTTCGTCCTCTCCGAATTCTGCCTGTTCTATTACAAAGGTTTGTAGAAATATAATTTTTTTATTCAAGACGTTTCGAACGATTTAAAAAACTTCTCACTTACGA
Source organism: Synergus japonicus (assembly GCA_900474275.1). Classification (NCBI taxonomy): domain Eukaryota; kingdom Metazoa; phylum Arthropoda; class Insecta; order Hymenoptera; family Cynipidae; genus Synergus; species Synergus japonicus. Next base: position 42,803 of record UCOH01007372.1, read on the forward strand.
TAAAAAAATTACAAGCGACATAATTCATAACAATAAGTGGTTAAACCCTCCACAAGTCCCAGAAAAAATCAATCGTTTTATGTACCGATTTATTAGTTTGAAAATATTTTATGATAATAAAAATACTAAAAAATTAAAAAGACTTCAGTAAACGAATATTTCACAGATTTATCTAAAACAGTAAAAATGATAAGTACAAAATGAATCATAAATTTTTCATCGACTTCGTTCCTATTTCTCCTCTCGTGTAACTCTAATTGAACCAGTTTTGTGATGTAGTGTTCACCAAATTGCACCACGACGTTGGCGACATGTGGAGAGAATGAGATCTTAAAGCTAGTTTAAGCAAACTTTCCTTGAAATACTTGCGACTATTATACGCAACCCTCGTTTGTACTCCTTTGAATATATTTCAAGTTTGAATTAAGTTTCAAATTTCTCTAGTTTTAGTTCTGTAATCTTAAGTTCTAAATATGAAATGGCTCATCAAAATTTTGTACTTCTATAAAATTTTGAAGTGTAATTTCAGTATTCGTTTTAAATTATCTTTAGAAGCAAAAACATAAATATCCCTTAGTTCAAAATACTTCCTTCTGAACTCCTCATGTCAGGAATTCCAAGTTTTTCCTCGGAAGAAAGAAGTGTATTTCTAGAATCTAGAATAAGTACCTATAGGAGTAACAGAACGAAAGGAGACTACTGAAGTCGTTTAATAATGTAGATCACTCGAAAGCCCACACTTTTGCGCCGGAAGCGAGTTTTCCAACGCTTTTTTTCTTCGATCTCCGACTCTTTTATTCACCTATGCTCTCGTTAGAGTTAAAAAAGACGCCTTTATCCTTTTGATGAATCAATGTTTCTAAAAGGAAAACTATGTAAAGATTTGTAAAAGTAAATGTTCCTTTCTTATTCAAGTTTTAGAAATTGGAAAACCTTTGATGATAGTCTGTTTGCAGTTAATTGTCCAAAAATTACACGTACCTATTTTCGTTTCAACTGTTTTCAATTAAAAAAGTCTAAGATGTGCTTCAGTTGCCAATTTGCAAACTTTCGAATTTTCTTTAAAGGCTGATATTTTCTTAGATGTTTTAATCCGCTTTAAAAAACTTAATATGTTATTTCCATCAACACAAAGGATGACTTCATTTTCAGAGTTATTAATAAAGCTCATATGCAAAGCCTTAAAACCTACTCGCTTCTATGAACATCCGCATCGCTAATGACTGAGATGCAAACCCACCTCACCTTGACTTTCCCAGCTTCAGAAGAGACGAGGTTTCGGTAAGGGTTAAATATTTACAAGGCTGCGAAACTTACGATCCAAACTTTAAAGGGAAACTGCCATCTTTCGTGTTTCTTATCTTCAGACCTTGCTGAAAGTCTCAAGATCTCTTTGACTTCACTTTTCGGTTATTCTCTTTCAGTATATTTGTTCTTTATTTTATTAGAAAAGTTTAAGACACAAAAAATGTTTGTTGTCTCAGTAAAACTATACTCATTTTATAAAAAAAAAAAAATCTCCGCAATTTATCATGTTTCTTGTTACAGGTCCAGAGGAAGAAAAACTCCTGGGCTCGATTCTCTTGCCATCTTACAGGGTGACAGTTTGCAGACCAGAGGACAAAGTTACCAAAAAGTTCGCTTTCAAGGCCGAACACGCGAACATGAGAACCTATCATTTCGCAGCTGACACTCGCGAGAGTATGAATCAATGGGTTAACGCCTTGACTCTTGCTTCTCTTCTTCAAGATCCCAATCCGTAAGTGCCAAGTGTCTTAATTTTAATTCCTAAGGTTAACTAACCCCTGATTGCTGAATAAACACCAACTTTCCCAGGAACGTTAATTGTTTCTCGACTTCGGAATTTCCCAACTTCCTTCCGTTTCAACTTGTTCTAATTGTTCTTACTCTTTAGGTAAACTGAGACACGATTATTTCAAGTAGGAAATGAACTCTCGTCGACACGAATTTTAATTTTTCCTTCTAGTGTCCAATTTGCAAATAGAATTTTTCAATCATTAAGAAAGGATACAATAATTGATGATCACATTTTTTAAATTACAAAGATTCATTATTAAAATCCAATTTTTTGTTCATAGAAAAGTTAGTTAAGTATACAATCTTGCTCTAACCAACTCTTAGTTTAGTTTAGTTTAGTTTAGTTTAGTTTAGTTTAATTTAATTTAGTTTAATTTAGTTTAGTGTAGTTTCAGAAGCTGAATTCTAGAAATCCAATTTACACAAGTAGTGAAACTGTACTAGTATGCAAGTGTGTGAAAAGAAAAAATATCTTTGTTTCAGAAGAGGAGGTGAAGCATCGTCACCACTGGACATGGCAGGACCAGCAGATGGCGATCACAGTGCCAGACCAAGTGTCTCATCAATCTCGTCAATCCTGAACCAAAGTGCCGACGATAGTGATTCCGGTTTTCATGGCTTCCAATCTCGAGATGATCCCAGTCACACTTCCAATAACAACTCGAGTCCCAATAGTGTTAACACTGCCTCCTTCCCCAATCTGAGTAACAACGGAAATGGAAACGGAAATTTAAATGCAAATGCCAATGTGAATGCCAATGTGAATTCGAATTCAAATCTAAATGGGAACAACAACGGACCAAGTGAAGTTCAACCCCAGCCAATGGTAAACGGCTGGATGCAACAATCACCTCAATACGGGCAGCCAGGACCTTCCCAACAATATGGTCAATTTCAGATGCCAATGGGTCACTCTCATCAGCACCAGGCTCTTTTACATCAGCACCAACTCCAACACGTGCCTCAATCCCATCCCCAATCACTTCAATCTCACTCACAATCTCTCCAATCCCATTCACAAGTTCTTCAATCTCATTCCCAAGTTCTTCAATCTCACTCGCAAACTCTCCAATCTCACCAAGTTCTGCAATCCCATTCTCAGATTGTTCAAACTCATTCCCAAGTTCTTCAAACCCATTCTCAAACCAACTCTCAACCTCTTCACAATCAACATCCAATTTCTCCACAACAACAACCTGGACCCAGCAACAATGTAGTTCACACTGTTCAGCCAATGCCAAGAAACTATGGGCAGCCAGTTTATGTAAACACACCCCCGAAACCCAGAAGACTGACTGAAGGCTCCCAAAATGATTACTCGACTCCATCTCCTGATCCCGATTTTAGGAAGTCGCCAGTCTCACCGGATGTGAGGATGACGAGCAAGAGTCCAATGAATAGTGAATATGATAGGAGTAGTGCTATTTATGGAACGAGAGTTCCAGCTCAGCAGACGCAGGCGAATCTAAGGACTGATAAATCAGGACTGAATTACGGGTTGAATTACAGTCAGGAGAGGAGAACGCCCGATAATTATGGAAGGAGTGCCAAGCCAAGGTCTGGAAGAGGAAATGGAGACTATGAGGATGTTTATGGAGTCCCTCAGCTTTATCAGAGGCCTGCTGGACCCGTTGGATATACCAAAGCACCTGCCCCAGCGCCTATTCCGATTCCGGTCTATGCACAGCAGACTCCACATCAGCAAGTTCATAACGTCTCATCCCAAGCTGGTAAGTTTATTATTTTATCCTCTCGTTGATTTTAGAAGTTAATGGCAGTGAATTTCTTTTAAAAATAGTTTATCCTTTAATTCCCAACCCAGTAATGAGGCAACCCAGAATGCAACCACCGCCTCGACCACACAGTGCAGATTTCCTGGAGCACGAGATAAATCGACGGCCAGATCAGCAAACTCTCATCCAGTCAGATAGTCTTCAGAATCAACCCCGAAGACCGCAGAGGCCCAAGTCGAGTTTGGATATAGTTAATCCCTCTGATACTCTCACCAACGATAACTATTTCTACTCCGAGGAGAGGTAACTTTAAATAGATTCGATCAAATTTCAAACTTCTCTTTGCCACCCTCTTTAGAGATGTATCAACTCAAACTTTATCCTTATCGACTTTCCATTCTCTCCAGTTTCTGATCCCTAATTTTTAAATCCTTAATTTCATTTCCTTTATTGATATTTTTCTCCTTGCTTTGCCTTATCCAGATATGCAGCTCAAATGCGACAAAGTGCGGTTTATATTCACCAAACACCTCAACAACATCAACAACAGAGGAATCAATCACTCTCGAGAGCCACGACGCCTTCCAAGTCCTCGACGATTAGAGATCGAGATATCGAATCTGGAATTGGAACGCTTTCTGAAAATTCCTCCTCTGCAAACAGAAGGTCTAAAGGCGAACATGTAGTTTCGCAACATGTTATTAGTAATCAACCATTGCAGAGGCATAACGAGTAAGCTATATTTTATCATTAGTAGTACCATCCAAAGTAGAAAGCTTTTAAAGTTAGATTTAAAAAATTGAATGTCTGAATTGAATCTCTGAACTGATGACTTAATACTCTTTGATCTTAGTCTGGCGAGTAACGAGGCACTTTTGAGAAGGTCTTTGCGGGAGAGAAGCTTCGACCCTATTACCAATGGTCGCGAGATGCTGATTCATAATGAAAGCGGAACTGTGCCCAGAAGAACGCCACGTGACTACGACTCGTCGATGGGAATATCTCGCCCCACAGGTCTTTCAAGTCACGTGACCAACCATGCTTCTTACGCGAGTCCAGCTTGCCACACCGGCCCTAGACGCTGGAATGAACAACAACAGTTCTCTAGGTCGGCGTCAGCTAGATTACCGCGTACGAGACACCCCGCAGTTGATCACGACGACGACGACGACGACTACGCGGAGCGATCCTCAACTCACGACTCGCGGGATGGAGAACGCAAAATTCAACAGGTATTTATAATTACGTCATTTCCTCCTTCCTTCAATTCCTTCCACTTCATATACAACTATCCGCAGTTCCTAAATTGGGACAGGTCCTACAATTTTTTAAAGTTCGACTACATACTTTTTGTACCCTCCTTCACCCCTCTCACACACACACACACACACAAAAAGATAATTGATAATCTTGAAATCCTTTTTTTAATTCTTCATTAAATTCCGTGTGTGTGTGTGTGTGGTATTACACAACATTTTCATCCCTGAATCTGGCCTTCTACTTTTAAGGCTTTTAGAATCGGATTGTTAAAAGAATTTAAAATAAAAATAGACGATTGGAACCAGAATTTCAACTTTAGTATTCGTTGCTAGAAATAGAATTTTTAAAGGATCTGGAATTTCACACTTGATATTTGTATAACTTGAAAGTAATGTTTGACTTGTGAGGTAATTCTGGAACTAAAGCGAGTAATGTATGTTTCTTTCGGAAGTAAAATGTCATAAAAATGATTCATGAGCGTTTCCCGTGATGAGCAAAACGCGTAGTCTGTACTCTTTAGGCATGATTCATAGTACCTGCGACAGGTAAGTGCATTCGTTGCGCGTCATTAGCAATATCGTCACGAACTCGTCGTTCGTAGCTTTCACCACGAACCACGGAATTTTAGACACGGCCAAGACGTGAGTCTCCTCTATCAGACTGCGGAAATCATGACTCATCTATTCATTGTTTGTCTTATAATTTATATTTTTTAGTTTCAGAGACAAAGGAATTTTGATTCAAAACATTCCTCACAATTCTTTCACTGAAAATAGTAATTTCGATAACCATGAATATTATTTACTTATTATCGATTTTAAACTTAAGACATGTTTTTAGCCGACATTTTAAACTGAGTTTATAAAAGAAATTATTTTCCTTTAGCGCGAGGAATCGATGAAGCGTCTACTAGAATGGAAGCAGCGTATGCTGCAGTCCCCATTGACCAGGAAACCTTCCGGCTCCACGAACAGGGGCACAGCTCAAAACGAGTTATCGAGCTACTACAAACAACAAGCTCTACTTGATTTAGCTGCTCACGAAGCCTCTCTTGCAGAAGCTCGCCACTCGAGGAGAAGAGACGAAACTCATCGACCTCATGTAAGAAGTAAAAGCTCCGACGGGAGAAGATCCGTGACGAACGTATCGCGCTACAACAGCTATTCCAGCGATGATGAAGGTAGGGAAACCTCCTCTCCTGAACTTATCATCTAATTGTAAAAACCAAAACATCGCTTCATTCTCCACCCTAAAATATTTCAAGTAATTTGGAACTCATTTAAAAAACTCGGAAGATTTGAAATATAAACGGTTGAAAATTAATCTGTTTTTTATCGGCGACTGTTACCAAATAAAAGAGAAAATTACAATCGATATTAAACAGCACTTCGTGCCAAGAATTTCCCAACTAGAGTTCCAAGTTTCTTCCACTTTGTAATCTTGCGCTCATCAGTAGAGTTGGATAAGCTTTCTGTAATGTACATAATTACATGTTACGTAGATAAAAGTTTTAACAACGTTCATTAAACTTTAAAGTTTTACACCCAATAGTCGAGACGATTAAGTCTAACTTTTCTCTTCGCATCGATTATTGTCCTGCAAAACATTTCAAAGTTTAATTTCTTACTAATCCTGACACCAATTTCGAGCGGAAGAATCGGGACTAAATAATTTAGTTGAAAAAAAATTTTTAATTCTACCACTTCATTTTCTCTTCTTTAATCTATTTCGATTCTTTACGCTTGATTGTTTGAAATTTACTAAACCTCTCGTCGGACTAACGAGGTGCACGTAAATCGTTAGAGAATATGTATTATATCTCGAGAGGGATAATCCTTTTACATTTTCATATAATATTCTTCTCTGCTTAAAAAATAATCTCTCGAGTTAAAAAGTGCAGCAGAATCAGAATAATTGAAAAATGAGATTTTAAAGAATGATTCAACGGAAGAATTTTTCTTCTCGGGGCTCCTTCTATCTGGCGATGGTGGGTCTGGTTTGATAGAATTAACACTCTAGAAGCTTTTGAAGGCCGTCGAAAGCATGGCATGTCGTAGGTCAACTAACACTCTCGTCCTGCGAACGTCATCGTCTCAAGCTCGTTTCTCAAACTAATCTCACCCAATTCCAATTCCAATCTCTACATCGAGAGAAGATCAAACACAAATCCAAAAATAATTTTCTGTTTTCAAAAATAAGGAATTTTAAATCTAAATTTAGATTCTATAAATTTTTTAGTATTTGCGTCTCTATAATTAATTGTAACTAAATTTTAAAGTTTCTAAGCTTCTTATTTTTTGATCAAAACGATATTTAATTTGGTGACTTTTTGAATCAAGATTTCAAATTTAAATAGCTTAATATTTGAGAGCATTTAAATTGAACAATTTATCAATTAAATTTGGAAGTTTTTGAACACATTTTAAAAATATAATCTCTTAATAATTTTTTTCTATGAAACAAACGTATAGTCTGCCAATTATTTTCAAAAAGACAGTCTACATCGTTCACAAAAATGATTCAATTTAATTGAAATTAGTCTTAGTACAAAAAGGCCCAATTTAGTTGAACCTCACGATGCAGAGATTTCCGCTTCTTCTGGTACTGGGTACTTTAAAATCTTTCCGGAATTGAAACAAAGTAACTCAAAATGTATCTGTTTGATAACGAATCAGAGCTGGGCGATGTCCGGAGGAAGCGCACGCGTAGACCCTCGCATACAGGAAGGAGCCCCCGCAATTTTGGGGAGGATCGGTCATCCACGACCCCTGTCGACAACACTCACAAGTCCAGCCTCGCCGGTGTTGTTAGCCCCTCGACCCTTTGCGGAATTCCACCAGACGCCGGCTATGACGAAGTCACCTACCTCGAAGGAAAACCATCCACCAAGGAAATCACTTCTTCGAAGAAGGCCATTCCAACAGAGCCACTAGAGCCAAAGAAACCCTCTGGAATTCTAAAAACCCCAAGTATCTACTCCAACCAACCCATTACTCGTAACGAAGCTGGGAAACTCAGCACTCTCGCCGGATACATTCCCGGAGAAACCTGGCAAACACCAAAAAACGTTCAGTGGATTTCCAAAGAGGAAGAAGACTCTAACAAGGGCCCTGAAACAGATTCCAAGAAAGGTTCTCCAAAGGAGGTTTCAAAAGAAGAGTCAACAGATACTGTGAATTTGGTTAAAAGTAGAATAAAATCTTTTGAATCATGTTCAAGTCCAGTTAAGGAAACTCTGACAATGCAGGAACCTCTGAAAATTTCCCCACCGCAAGCGACGGAAGCTCACGTGTCAAAGTTGGATAGAAAGGTTCGAGACTCTGCTTTGGGTTCTGAAAATATCGATGAAGAAAGCAGTAAAAAAGATAGGAACAAATCTGTTAAGGACCTACTTGCGGATTTTGAGAGGAAGTCGCAGCAAGTGAGACAGCAGGAAGACGATAAGCAGAAGGAGGTCCAACATCGTGGAGTTTTTAGCGATACTGAGACTCTTCTTTATGATACTGGAAGTGATTTGGACCAGCCGGAAAAAAGCGGAGAGGATGATTATATGGAGTATCGGAGGGAGCAGGAGTATCAGAAGCTTCAGGAGTATCAAAAGCTTCAAGAGTATCAGAAGCAGCAAGAATATCAAAAGCAAAAATATCAGAAGCAAGAATATCCGGATCGAAAAGATCAGGAACAAGAATATCAGAAACATGAAAAAGAATACCAAACTCAACAAACGCCTGAGAGTTACACTGGAACCATCAGAAGAAAATCAGAAGATCGAAGAAGAAGACGTAAAACCTCAAAAGGAACAGAAGATTTAGAAAATTCCCCATCAGGTTACAACCGCCTAAGCGTGACCGAATCTTTAGTAACCCACAGGGATCAATTTTCCGGAGAGAGTGAGGACAATTCTCCAATTCCTAAAGACGACGCCTCTCCCGAAAATCACTATCTACCAATGGCACCTCGGAAGGCAATTCTGGATCCTAATACAGACGATGGACCTACACCAAAAATTATGGAGACCCTCTTTTCCAATCTAGATCACGAGGAAAGTTCCTACGTTGAGATGACACAAAACGGAATTTCACATTCTTTACTTGCTCCTAATTCCGAAGAGAAACACGAGTATGGAGACTATTCAACTCTAGAAGCTTCGCACTACGAGTTCGTTTGTGTTTCTGGAAATAAGATGGAGCCAGTTTATATGGAACTTAATCATCTTGAGAGGGAGGAGAAAACGAGTAGCAAGAAGTCTGAGAAAAGGGACCAGGAAAAATCAGACCTTCCAGATATATTAACTGCTTTAAAGTCTGATAGTTCCGATGCTGACGACGAATCTTCAAAGGATCTGGACTCTATCGATGCACCAAGACATCCAAGATTCAGTCTCTCTGATACTTTTAGGCCTGCTTCTTATTATTTAGGTGCTAGTAGATCTCTAATTGCTGAACTGCACGATTCATCAGATAGTGAGTTAGTATCTCCACCTCCAATTCCAACATCGCCACCTCCGATGGAAGATCTAGAGTCTCTCGAGGTGCAAGATTCACTAGAATTGAAAAAAGGATCGCCTCAAGTTCCTCTCTCAAGAGATTACTCAAGGGATTCTCCCAAGTGGAATAAACCAGCAGGTCAGGTCGAGACACATCGATCACCTTCCAGATTCTCTGAAACGACGATCAGCTCCACCTTCAGGGATAGTCGAATATCCCTAGAAAGTGCAGGAAGTGATTCGACTGAGTTGCGAAACCCAGAAGAGGAAGCTAGACACAGGAAGATGAAGAGAAGACCTGTCAGCGATGAAGTTTGTGAAGTTCTGGATAGTTTGGATGAACTAGAATCCCTTGGTAGTCGATTTGATGGCGCGAGTATCGACTTGGATCAATATCTGGAAGAATTGCAGGCGAGGGATGCTTTCAATGTTGATCTATATACAAAGGATCTTAGTTACAACAGTATCTATGGTTTCAACGAGAACATGCTAGTTTCTGACAAGCTTCAAAAAACAACCTGCCAGAATAAAATGAGCCTCGATCAACCTTTTAGCAATGGAACAAGAAGTAAAACTAGTTCTGCGAGTAGTCTGCCTTCAATGAGAGTTAGCGATCTTCCTCCTTCACATCAACACTCGCAATCTTTCACTGGGGATGCACATTACGAGAATATTACTAATTTTTCACCATTGAGAGGTTCTACTCTTGAGAATTCGAGAAGTAGTCCACGATCTATTCAAGGAGCTGGAACAGGATCCGCTCAAGGATCTAGGTCAGGATCAGTTGGTTCGCACTCGAGGGATTCAAGTTATTCCAGACCTCAACAAATCTCGCCAATCGGACATCAAACTGACCCTCGAATTCCGCAGCACTCTCGATCAGCGAGTCAAGATTCCGCCGGATATTCTCTTTCACCAAATCATAGATCATCTTCAAGTCAGGATTCTAATCAGTATCCTGTAATTAAAACTCATCAAACTCAATATTTGCCTTCTTCATCTTTAACATCTGAATCCGCTCCTTATTACTATTCAGACTTGCAAGCCGGAGTAAGTGCAGAGACCCAGCCGAGATCTTCCTTATTTCACACCTCAAGGCTTCCTCAACTCAACAATCAACGAGGCGATGCTTCCATGAGCAAACGAAACGACATTGGAAGAATGGTGAATCCAATCGTCAGGCAAATGCCAAGACAGATTCAAGTTGACGACATCGATGAGGCTCGGAGAATCGCTGCCGAATTAAGAAAAACGACATCTCAGTTCCTAGCAGAAGATAAGGCGGGACTTGTTGATAAGAGGAATTTTTACGAGGCAGATACACTTCGAAGAGTAAAATCTACTGATCTACTTCCTGATGATTCGCTCCCGGACATCAACACCAGAAATTTGTATCCCCATGGATTGAGAGACAAATCTGGGAGTCAGCAGATGGAGCTTCCTGAATTCCCGGCTCAACAGACTTCGCATAGGAGGTCTAGGTCTTTGGAGGGACTTCTAGACGATGTGGGATTGCAGAACTTAGTGGAAGAAAGGAACAGGGCGAATAGAGTTCTGAGTGAAAACAGGAGTTTGGAAAGTAGAACACTGGATAGGAACGTAAACTTGGAACCTGAGGCTGCTAATCGAGTGAGTAACAATCAGGGAACTTTTGAAGGTGAAGATCCTTGGGAGCAAGATTCCCTCTGGAGAGAGAGTCTTAGAAGAGTGAGTCTGAGACATGCGAGGTCCTTGGATAATTTAGATAGTCCTTCAAGATCTGCAAGAGTTGAGAGGCCGGAGTCTAAATCTAGGGCAAGGATAACTCGAGGTGCGACGTATGTTAATGATAATGTCGTCTTAAGAGAAGAGGAGAGACCAAGAGTTAAAAGAAGATCCAACGAAAACGAGGATCAAAATCCGGATGAAGTTTTGAATTCGAATCATCAGAGCTTGGATCAGAGTTTGGATCAAAATGATGATGACGCTTATGAGATGTTGACGATGGACAGAATTGGTGCAGGGGGCTATGTCTGGGACCCAGAGAACGAGGCCTACAGGAAGCCGAGCACCCTCGAGAAGCATTTTTTAGTGGAAGGCAACCTTCCCCCGACTCGGTCGAACGCAGAGACGTCAGCGACCTCCGCGTCTTTCGAACTCGACCGGGAAAAGCTCCGTCAATGGGACCTACTGTCGAGCGCCTGCTTACACCAGGAACAGCAGCGCACGTCGATGGCGGACTCGGGGCGAGGGTTGCCAACCAGCGAGCAAGTATCCACAGGCCCAGAAGGCCAAGACTCGAGGATGATGATGACTAGGACTTCTTCCGAGGAGATCAAAAGAGATGAAACGAGAGAGGAGGAGTTGCAGAAGGAGTCAACGAGGGCAGGTGAGTGGCTCTTCAGGACTGGTGGGGTGGTGTTCAGGAAGTGAGAGGACCAAGCCGTGTTCCAATTCTGACTTCTGACTCGACGACTTCTTCTGCAAGATAGCGCTCCAAAATTGTAATTAGGACCTTGATTTAAGAGCCAAAATTTTGAAAGGAGAGATTGAAATAGAGGGTAAAGGTTCTATTGACGTAGATTATTTTTTTGGAAAATTAAATTTGAACTGAAGAAAAGACAATTTTTCATTCGAATTTTGCACCAAAATTGTGAGAAACCACATTTAGAACATAACTTCATCTTGGTACGAAATTTAAATTACAAGATTTTCTTTAGGCGTTTTAAAAATTGCGATCAGTATTTTTTAAAAAGAAATGTACATAAATTATGTCAGTTTATTTTGAAATTTAGATTTTTAAGATGAACTTACAATTAGAGAATATTTTTGAAAAAATTGATAAGAGAAAATCTATGGAATGTTTTGAAATATGCTCTGTTTTTTTCTGAAGGTTAGTGGGTAGAGAAAATTGCGTAAAATAAAGAGATTTATAATTTTCGACAAAGTTTTTTTAAGGGAGATAAAAATGAAGATTCGATTTTAATTTAAAACTATTAAAAACTCGAGGCGTCTGCTTTTTTTTTGTTTTGTAACGTTACCAAATTAGAATTTATTTAAATTTGGTTGCGTCGAAACTCCGGTAATTTCATTTTGAATTCTCTACATTTCTATCACTTTAATTAGAAGCTTCATCTTTATTTTCCTTTCTTCGAATCAATTCAAAATTCTTCATCATTCTTAGTAAACTCTAAAAAAAACTTTCTTCTCAAAAGCTCAAAATTAGATCCGATTACCCTCCTCGAAATTACTTTAAAAACTCAAACTTCGTTTGGTATTGTAAAGAAAAAAACAACGAAACAGGCGAATATTTCTAAGCTTGACGAAAAATAATTATGCAATGTCCAGCTTTGCTGATTACCAAAGTACCTGCGAAAACGCCATTAATAGCCATGAAATATAAGAAAAAGAAGAGCAAGGCCGCTTTCCAACTTACGGTCGTGTTTCAAATAATAATAACAATATCTGTAACAGAAATAAACTCTATCTTCTTTTGATCTATAAAATTATTATCAGAAAGAAAATTAATCCGTTTATTTGGAAATTTTAAATTGAATAAGTAAATAAATAAATTTAAAATAAGTATATCCCGAGTTCAGAGATATTTTTTACTCGAAGCTGGGAATGAGCTGAAGTTAATATAATTGTTTCTATTCCTTTCCTACCAGATAAATATTTAACAAGATCTTCTCCGTGAACTTTGACATTTGAAATCTAGTCTTTTCTAGGAAAAGAGAAAAAGTGAGAAAAGTCGATTCGCGAGTTGGAACACGGCCTGGGATTGCGTGCGAGTTTCGATATGTGAATTTGTAAATTATATTTAATTCTCAATTATTAATTATCAATCATTTATAAATGATCAAGTATTATAAGGATTTATAATTTCGGTTCTACGGTAGAAAATCGCTATTTATTTGATTGGGTTTTCGGGATTTGAAGTCAAACTACTTGAACCTCCTTTATTTTAGATTTTTACATAAATAATATTTTTTTAAAAGAAGAAATTTTGATAAAATTGAATATTTCTGAGTGAGAAAAATATGGGAGGTTCTGCTGTAAAGGCTTTTATTTCAGAAATTGTACTCCGCATTATCATGACTTAAAATTAATTAGAGCTAATGATGTAAATAGGTCAGTATTATTTCCTAGGGAGATTAAATGTACATACATTTCTATATTACTATTATGCCTGACTTAATCCAAAAGGGGATTTAAATAGTTATATGATCCTATCCGAAAGAATGCGTTTTTTCTCGTTGCCTTATTTTCCAGATTCTCTTGTCCAGATCATGAATCATAAATAGATTAAATATTTTTAAATACAAAACGAGAGATCTGAAGGCCTTAGTACTTAAAGCTTTAAATTAAAAATGTCCCAATTATGAAGAATCTGGAAAAATTGGTTTTAGAGAGAATTTTGACAGTAAATATTTAAGCTCTGGTGCAATCGGGTTTAGTCTTTGTAGTTCGTTTATCTAGGCTATGATTTGTAAATAGAGAAGTTTTCAAATTGGATTAGATACTATAAATTTTAATGCATCTAGACAATCCAGAGTTGTATACGATCTTTGCATTTATTAAAATTTTGTACTATCTTTCATTTTTCCTGGATTTACTTTCCTTACTTTATATTTATTGAAATAAGCAATAGTCTAAATAATTTTTCTCTTTTATTCCATTTATATTTTATTTTATTTTCTTGGTAATTTTTTTTTATTGTATTTGATTCTTTTATTTTGAATTTTATTGCATGTGGTAATGCATTTCAAAGAGAAAGGAAATGGAAACTCATTCGGTGAATAATTTCCCTAGTTATGAATATTGTACGTGGTTTGTAGCATTAATTTATGTCGTTTATGGATTTTCACTCTTGGAGGCCCAGGTGGTCCACGAGAGAAAATTATGTATTCTGATACATGAGTGGAGGACATTCAGAATCCTCTTTTCGCCCACCAGAGCTGCATTATTTGTCCTAATAAGTTCGTTCACCTTTCCGGAAGACTATACTGGTCTTAATCTAAAGTTGAACGTTCATATGCAACATGTAGGTTCTTGTACTTGTAATAGGTGTAAGACTTGCATGCCTATGTCGATATTTGATATGTAGAAGTCGGGGTATATACATCGACTGAACTCGGATTTCCGGTTACTGGTCGTTGGTCGTTACCTCAAGTCCACACTCGATCATTAAATATCAATGAGCCTACCAACGACGACCTTTCCTCTTAGCCAATAGCTGGCTCCAAACCCAGACGATCGATTCCAGCAGCCATTCAGTCAGCCAACAAGATGAAACAAATATTCTGCAAACAATGTACATTTCTGGTCAGACCTAGTTTTTTTTTTCTTTTCAACTGAATTTCTTAAGGGTGATTTATATTCAGAGATATTATTAAGAAGATTCGATATTGATTTATAGGATAAAAGGAAGAAATTAATTATTTGAAATTGACGTAAATTTCTATTTTTTAAATGAACAAAGAAATGCCGTAGTAAAAAAAATTATAGATTTGACGATTTATAAATTAATGGAGAAACGCCAGCTTTTGAGAACTGTCGATAGGTTTGTCAATAAAGATAAAGCTTTAAATGTCACTTGTCTTTCGAGCGATTTATCTTCGATTCTTTTCTCTTTCACGTCCATTAAATATCTCTTTAATTCACCATAATCTCCTGAAGATCAGTAGTAAAGTTTTGATTGCAGTAATTCAGAAAATTGACCAGATCTTTTCCGAGAAAAAATTGAACGGCTGGTAGTAAAAAGAGAATAAAAGTATTTCGTTTGTAAAAGTGGGTTACAAATTTTCCAGATTAAAAATTTGTATCCCACTTTTATAAAGGAAATATTTTTTCCACTTTTCACATTCTGCCCTTCGATTAGTTATCCTGTTATGACATTTGTTAAAATATATGGAGGGCTTGTAATTGACAGAGGTGTAATTTCTATTTGTCCCTTCGGGTCGTTGTGACTTGATGGGGCGTCAAAATTGGTTTCCATGCAAAGTAGACCTTGCTCATTAAATAAATTTACCGACGTCATTGACGTTTGCCTTTCGAATAATTTGCATTTAATTGCCGTTTAGCTTTTCAAGCACTATGTCTGTTTTTTGATGAAGCAATCAAGAGAAGAAACTTTATATCTTTTGCTATTTAGTATTTTAGGCAAAAAAAAATACAAATTACATTTTTTCAAACAGATGTTGATAAACATAGAATATTTTGGATATTTCTAGAATATTTTCAAAGGTCGAATTTAATTAAAAACATAATTAACTCTATCTGAATACGCTATAAAGAGGAATTTGAATTGTAAAAGAGACTGCAGGGCTTTTCAAACGGGTCATTTCTATAATATGTATTCTAATTCAAGTCCATGACGTTTTTTCCTTCATAGATTTTGATTGAAAAGCTCATCATCCACTTTCAATGCAGGGAAATATCGATCAATTACATCATGTAGCATGATTCTCTTTTTATTAGGCCAGATTAAATTTTATTAAAGTGAACATTCTCTGAATAGTAGAATTAAATTTTAAACGAATCTAATTACGAAACCTTATTTAAAATGTTGGAGGCGGCTTTGATCATCAGAAACATAAGAAAAATTGTTATGCAAAAAATCAAAAATCAAAATCATCAGAATGTTTTTAAACATGTTGATAAAAATATTAGAAAATAGTTAATTCTTTAATAAGATTTATCCGTGAAGGACTAATTTTGAGGGCCAAGTCATGCATAGTAAATAGGAAGGGTTCGAGACCAATTAAAAAATGTATGCATTTTTTTCGGGCTTTAATAATGCAGCCCCTTTAAGTGATTCCTTTATGTCGTATTGCCTGCTGGCAGAAAATTGCACCAGTTTTTAAAACAATAGGGTCTGTGCATCAGAGGATACTAAAATCTCCAACAATCTCCAACGAACTGGCAACGCCGCTGGCGGCGACGAGCGCGAGGCGCGAGTAGTAGCGGACATTATTTTCAGTATATGCTAGACGCGCGAGCGATGCGAGTCGTTTTAATTGATTCGCGCGTGATTTTATTCAACTGGTGGTTTTGTACTCGCAATGTAAATAGAACTAAACTTTTTTTTGCCCCCTATTGAATTTTCAAAAATAGAGTTTATTTTCGCGCTGAAAAATTCACTCGGTATTTGTTCTTGCTTTCAAAAGACAGATACACAAACCGGTATTTTTTTCTTGAAATAAAAGCCGATTTTATGTCTGAACGGTCCAGTCGGGTCTTTGACCTTCATTTTTGCAAGAGAAAATTATTCTCCAGTGGTTTAATTGAAAATTAGCGCTTTTCTGATTCTTTGGAAATTGTGTATTAACATTTGGTCACTGATTCAATTAGCTGATTAAATCGGTGGTCTACTTACAGCTTTTGGATTATATATTCTGCTAATAATATTTTTAAGAAATTAATATTTCATATCTTAA
Organism: Synergus japonicus; assembly: GCA_900474275.1. Lineage (NCBI taxonomy): Eukaryota > Metazoa > Arthropoda > Insecta > Hymenoptera > Cynipidae > Synergus > Synergus japonicus. The sequence continues at coordinate 59,518 of UCOH01007372.1, forward strand.
TAATAATATAATTTAATACTAAAATCAGTTTGGCATTTTTGATAATTATGGGGAAAAATTGAATAATTTCACGATATTTTTGTGAAGGAAAAAGGAAATTAATAAAAGGATGATTTAAAGGTGGAGAATTGTTAAATTCACGCTTTTCGAAAGCTGTGACATTTCGACCGACTGACTTTCTGCCGCGAGTCAATGAACGTTAGCTAATTCAATAAAACTATAATCTCGCCTTGTATTGATTTGTATACTGGTCAACCGACTCTTGCACATAGTGCAGAAACTAGAAATATTAAATGTCCAAGGACTTGATTTTCATCCAGGCTATTTCAAAATTTCATTTTAAAAATGGGTAAATAAATAAATACTAAATTGACCAAAGAATCAAAAAATCAGAGTATCACTCTTTTGTAGGAAATGCTAGATAGAGAAGAAAATGTTTATTTACTTATTTCACCATGCGGACAATGAACCTCCAAAACAAATGTTGTGAGTGTTTATTAGTGTTTACTCAATATTTACCGGCCCGAAATCCAAAACACTCGCCATTTTCCGTGAAAAGCGTGACGAGGCCAGAGAAGTTTAGATAGGTTTGTGTGTGGAGTGGTTGAATTTTATTTGTTTTGCCCTCAATTGTGTCGTTCCGTGTCTTCTTTCCATAGAAGAGGAATTGAATCAGTGAGGGTTTTATTGTTCCGAAATCCAGGATGGGAGGAAAAGTTGGACTGATTTGCAGCAGCTGCTGGTCCGGAAAATTCAGTATGTATTAAAATTACAGAATTTTCTCATCCCCGAAAGAAAAGACATGAGTTTTTAATACTTATTTTTTTTATTTGACAAATTTTGAAAGGATGTGGTACTTTATCAAAAAAGCAATTTAGTTTCGCCATCTTTACATTTGCAATAATAAATACTTTTCAACTAAAACTAGAGCATCCTCCGTCTGTGCGACACAGAGGTAAATTAAATATTTATTATTACAAAAAATATTCATTATTCTGAGCGTAAAGTTGGCGAAAGTAAATTTGCTCTTATGGTAATTAACTAGTTATCACATGTCTTTAAATATGGCGCAGATGGCGTCTTAAATATTTCTCTCTTCGAGAGTTTAAACCTCAATATGTTTTAACAAAAACTGAATACCAATTTAAAAAATTGTGAAAACTTAGCTTTAGATTCTTTTTGTCCAATAAAATTGAAGTCAGAATTTATTTTAGACGAATTTTCCGCCTCAAATGACGCATAAAAATGTCGCCCTTGAACTAGGGTGGACAATCTTGAATATTTGTGCATGGGCGCATAAAAGGCGGATGTCACGTGACATTGGTGATTCAGAATTTAGGGGTGAAGTTGCATTCTCTCTGCGAAAACAAAGATCGCTTAGGGGTGAAAATAGAGGGTGATACGTTGATTTATTTTCTTGATTTGCATTATTGATTTCGCACGAGATTTGTTATTAAGATTAGTAACATAAAATATCAATGAGAAAAATAGATAAAACTCAACTCTTATTTTCAATTTCAATTATCTTATGAATTTAGAGTTTGAAACTATCTAATTTTCGAATCGCTGTTTCGAGTTCGTTCATAAATCGTAGATAGCACCTGTAAATGCTCGAGTTTGATTTATTTCGTTCATGACGAACACCATGTGCGCAATTAGAGTGTTCGACCAGGATTTAAAGGATCTAGAATGGATTCAAAAACCGACTAGCGAGCTTAAGTTAAAAATAGAATAGCTGAGAGTATTGATTATTGCGATTATTGCACGTGGCTCTCTAAAATCTACTGATTTCAAAATTTATAAATAATTCATAATTTACTAATTATGAAACGTAAATAAGCGGAAAATATTTATATAAAGAAATAAATGAGATAAAAAGTAGAAAAAAAGGTCAACTGATTGTTTTTAATGCTGAATTGTATGAAAGAAAAAATTTGACAAGAATAAGAAGCATAAGGCAAAGTGATCTATTACTTTTCTGTCTTTGTAAAATAAGGAAGATAAAGTGGTACATTTTCGATCGTAGTCTGCAAAATAGGGTCAAATAGATTCTGAGTAGTGGCAAGAGGTCAAATGGCAGTGGAGAAGTCGCGGTTTCGGGGTTACTGTCGGTAAAGTGGTAAATAGGAAAGAGAAAAGGGAAGACGAGAAACTAGAGGAGAGAGAAAAGAGACGGTATTTCGAGTTTCCTTGCTTGTATTCTTGACTCTGGTACAAGCAACGGTACTCACTACTCGCGGATTCTGGATGATTATAATATGTAAATCTCGAATGGACAGATGCATAAAAAGTCTGTTGTAAAGTAAAACCTTGTAAAAAAATTGTAAAAACTTAAAAGTATTACATTTCTTTTATTTGTATAGTTATTTTTTTGTTTTAAGAGCTTTTACTTTTGTCAACTAATGTATAGTTTTATATATGGCGATCTAGAAAAGTAGGAAAAGGAAATGCATCTCAACTGATTCTAGTTCAATATATGCAAACGACATTTCTCAGGAAGGAGATTAAACCGGTATTGGTTAGACTTGAGTGCACCTGTTCGTCGTCCTGTAAGCCGAGAGAGTCTCGATCTCGATTGAGAAAGTTAATAGAAAAAAGTGTCCAGCCAATGTAAACAAAAAAGTTTAGCTTCGTGCGTTCCACCTCCAAAGTCGTATCTCTTTCCTCAATTTTTTTGTCGCACTGGTAACTGGATTCATAACGGAAATCAGCTTCCCTTGAAAGTCGCTTAAGAATTCGCAATTCTAGAAGATAAGAAGAAAATTTCTGCAATAATTGTTTTTATCTTTGTAAAGATGAGATTTTTATATTGATCGTATTTTAATCTAGAAACAGTTTTAAAATATTGATTAATTTGCAAAGTAATTCTGTGTGAAAGAAACTTGTAATACCTACTATTATTTTTAGTTGGAATTTCTGGCTAAAATAAAATTGGGTAAAAATATTTCGTTGATTGGAACATGAAAAGCTTCTGGTATACGTGAAAAATGGAAAAAATAGAAAAAATAGAGGCGCCGGCAATCGAGCTCTTTAGTAAAAAGTGCAAACAGTAACGCTTTAGCTTAATTAATATATATGCTATTTAAAAACAGTATAAACACAAAAAGTATGCAGTATATTTTGATGTATTTTATAACAAATTGTATATTAAAGTGGAGCAAAGTTATTTTAGAAAAACAGGACTACGAAGCAGAAAAGTAAGAATTTGAATAGCAAATAAAGTTAAATGCGTAGCACGCGTAGATATGGGTGAGGCTCATTCTCGAAGAACGATCTCGATCGTAAAACAAAGTGGGACAATCATCTTTTAGCTTTCGTAGCTTCCTGTTTTGTAGAAAAAATCCTACTGTTCATTTCATCGAAGGTCGAATGGCTCTATTGAATATATAAAGACAAGGATCGTTTTTATCATTCTAATTATACGTATATGGAAAATCGATTGATGCTAAAAATAATAGGATATGAAAATAAGTTTAATGAAAAGCAGAATTAATCAATAGTAAAATGCATAAATCAATTAAAAAGAGATTTTTAAAAGAATGAAACCGTATAACTTCGTGACTTTTTTAGCGATTAATCGAGAAAGAGTCGATCTGGGTTCGAATAAAGGAGTGAATGAACGATGGCAGTAAAGAGTCGTTTATAGGCGGTACGTTCTTTTGAATCATACGGTAACTCAGTAGCAGGAAACGATCGACGAGATCTCCCAGTGCAATAAACTGGAGCGAGTAGATACTGGTATCCACCATAAATATCGCGTAAAATATTTATTACGTAACCGAGTCTCCATCTTCGTATCGACAGGGGTTGAGTCTCTTCTTTCGACATCGCCTTTCTTGGTGTTAGTGGTAGGAAAACGGCCTTAGGAAAACAGGAAAATCAGCACCAAGTATCAACAGGTACACAGATACAAATGCCACAAGAAGTACCTTCTCGACAAAAGGCTCTCGATCGATTTTCTATGATTTATGTTGGTTCAATGACCGTCCTATATTTTATACGACCCGCAAACTTTTTATGAAAGTTTTAAAATATTTTCCGGCTGATAGTAAATTATAGTATATATGTAAATTAAATAAAAAGTATATCTGGTATTAAATGAGTTGTTTTAGCAATTGAAAAGAGTCCAAAGTTAAAATTTTCCAACTTAATGGTCTCTCTCCTTTATTTTTGCACCTTTAAACTAAAAGTGTTAAAATATGCACGTGTTATATAACTCGGGAGGAAGTCATTTGAGTGCCTTTGACGTAGAAGGTGAATAATTTTAAGGTCGTCAACCAGGGGATGTTGACTGGCTTTTGCACCCTTTTACGTCCTTGAAATTCTTTTTTCTACCCTCGTTAATTGATTCTTGTAAGTACAGACGACATTGTTAGTCGTTGGTAAACAGTCCTTTGAGTATCCTTCTAAACCCACATTTTCACACAAAGTTTTCCCTCACAAAGCATTAAATTCGTCCCAGCTTGTAGCATTCATCCTTTTTTCTTTCATATAGTAAAGCTGAAAGTTGTTTACTCCCAACGTTCGATTAGGGAAATTATATTCATTATGCACGAAGTGAAGGTTCTCATTTATAACAATGAAATATAATTAATCATTATAAAATAAAGCATATGGCGAGTCATAATATATTTAAATGGGATTTAATTTAATAACTTTTTGTAAAATAGATTGTAGAGTTTTTAATTTAATGAATGAAATATGGACCTATTCAAGCGTAAATGAACGTAGAAATGTCAGTGAAAGATGCGTGCACGGTTTGACCTGAATCGGCAATGGAACATTAGTTTCTTTCTAACGGAAAAACGCTCTAACTTTGCTCTCGAAAGCACCACTCTCGAAGTATCTCGGGAATTCCATAATGTATTTTTCAGAATGGCCATTCCCCTGACCGACAAAAATAAATCTCATCGAGTCTTCCTGGCCTTTCTCTCAAGGAAAATTGTAAAAGTTGTAACTCATCGACGCAGTGCGACAAAGTCGAATAAAACTGTTGTACACTTTTACGTTAAATATATATTTTCTCTTGGAAAGCATGCTCAGGTTGCATAGTAGGAGGAAATTTAATTTTTTCGTTCAAACATTTTTTCTTATTAATAATTTTTTTACAATTTAAAACAAGTATTAATAAACAAGTAGAGGAGACAAAAGTTTGGATCGCGAGTCTCTTGAGGATTTCATGCACTTTCATTTTTTTTTAAATTCAAGTCGGATAAAAATTGAAAGATCTGGACATTTTTGCATAAAAAAAGTGCATTTCGCTATAAAATTCATGCGCAAATGTATATTAAAATCCTTTCGGTCCATGACTGAAAAGTTCTGAACGTTCAAATGAACGAATTTTTGTATTGATTGTATTTGTAACTATAAAAAGTTTTTAAATATTGATTTATTTACATTGAAAATAATAAAGAATTAAATAAACCTGATTGTTATTTTTAGTTGGCACAATATTTCTGGATAAAATATAATTTGAAAAAAATATTTCGTTCATTTGAACGTTCGAAACTTTATTCACATTTCGGTCCTGTAAAATTGCGTTTCGAAGTCTTTAAAACTAAATAAAAAATCCCGTTTTAACATGATTTAAAGTTTAAATGAATAAGGTAGAAATTTTTAATGCGAATAATATACAATTATTTTTTCCGTACTGAAAAGTGAATCCATTGTGTCATTTTTGCGAAAAAGATCCTTGTCGGATATAATAGCAATTTTTTTTCATATCGTACGCGTACGAGGAATTGTAATTAAATCATGAGCCATTTAATGACGGCGGGTACTTTAATGTGAGACAAGCAGACCGCAACACACGAGAATGAGGGGGAGGTCGTCCTCATTTCCGAACACAGAAAACGAGGGGACAAGGTACGTTGGACCGGAAAGGACAATTTATTGCGCGGAATTAGTGAACAAAATGCGGCCACTGTTATACAAGTGGACAGTCGTCTGCGGACCACAAATTAGTTAGTCTCTGTTTATTATTCTTCGAGGACAATTAGTGATCCGCTAATGACAAAATATACAATTTTTCCCGACGAAATGATGAATAATCTGTTCAGATTGAGCAAATCCTAATTGAATCTTCCTCAAATTTAAGAGCATTTGCATGGACACAATATTTCTCCCAAGTTTAAATTTCATAAAGACTGTCATACTCTCTAAATCTGAATTAGTAAAAAGTTACTAATGAAATAGTGCCAAATCGTTTACTAATACAAGAACGAACGCGCGCTCCGCGCCCGCATTTGCGTTTTTTTTTCAATATTATATAATTTATTATATTTTACTTCTCTAATCTCTTAAAATCTATGTTCAACTTCGTGAAAATCTCTAAAAATTCCAAGAAACCTTGGAAAACCTGTGAAATCGCTTAAAATTCGTGAAAATCTCTTAAAATTTTCAAAAACTTCTTGAGATTCTTTTAAATTCAACAATAACAATTTAAATCCCTTTTATATCTTTTAAAATCCATGAAAAGTATTAGAAATATCTTCAAATTCCATGAAATCCTTAAAAATTCCAGAAATATTTTCAAACTCATAAATTTTCCTGAAATCTACTTTAAGATTCATGAAAATCTCTAAAAATTCCTCGAAACCTTTTGAAATTCCATGACAAACTTTAAAATCTCTTAAAATTCTACGAAAATTTTCAAAATCATAAATCTTTTCAAATCCACGTTAAAATTCATGAAAATTTCTAAAAATTCTTAAAAACCTCTTAAAATTCCTTCACATTTAAAATCCCTTAAAATCCCTTAATAAATACTTTTATTTAAATTATTAGAAATCTCATAAAACTCCCTCAAATTCCTTAATATCTTTTAAAAATCGAAAAATTTTCTTGAAAACCTTCGAAATCTTTGTAAATTCTACAAAATCTTTTTAAAATAATGAAAGGCTTTTGAAATTCCTCAATAAAGTTTTAAATTCCTTATTTAAATCCCACAAAATACATGTTTTAAAAGTCATAAAAGTACCTTGAAGTCTGATTGAAATCCAATAAAAATCGTGAAAAATTCCCAGAAACTTCTTGAAAGTCTTTAAAATTCTACGATAACATTTAAAATCCCATTATCTCTCTTGAAATCTTAAAAAAAATTCATAAAATTCCTATTCTTTTCAATGTATTTCGAGTTTAGACTCGTGAAAAAATGATTATTAACGAAACCAAATTCAAAATTTCAAATTCAATTCACTCGGAATTTACGATTCGACAAATATCGATTGTCGAAAATCACTATCGATTCTTACACGACGAATCAGGATTGCGGAATAGGCGTTACGATATTTCGACTTCGACTCAATCATCTTTTTAGAATAGATACTTTAGTAAGCATTTTTACTATCAATTAACTAAAAGCTACTAATTCATAGTAAAAAAGTACTAATTCAGTTAGTAACGGTAACTAAATAAATTAATGAACCTTACTAAATTAATTAGTACCAGTTTACTATGAATTAGTAATTTTTGACTAATTTATAGTAAAAATACTTACTAAAGTGTATTAGTAAACGATTTAGCACTATTTCATTAGTAACTTCTTACTAATTCAGATTTAGAGAGTAAGTTTGAACTTTTCTCATTTAAGACACCTAGAGGTGTCTTAAGTTTGAGTTTTTCCATAACATCAAAGAATTCAAAGCTGGGTCTGTAAAGTTGGAGCTATCATAAGTTTGAAGTTTCCAATTTGAAAGCATTCAAAGTTGGATCAGTAAGTAATCGAATTGATGTAAAGTATAAGAAAACAAATCTAAAAAAATGCAGATCTTATATGTTCTTAGTTTTCTACCGGTTTTTTCGTCCTGTCGATGTAATACTTACACCTGAACAAGTTGCACTATAGAGTCCATGTTTGCAACTTATAGTCTCAGAGGATGCACTATTCGAGTGTAATTTAATCTTGCGCTTATTTAATCCCAACTTTCCACGCTCGTCGGTTTATACGCTTTGCCTCCGTAAATATAGTCGTTCCACTTGGCAATCGTATCTAAAAGTACGTTTTCAAACGAAAGAAAATGATAAAAAAAAGTTCTCAAAGGATGAAACATTCCGCTCCCAAAGAGGTTTCCCATTTTCTGTATGTAATATCAATTTTATCAAGTTTAAAATGTTTAACTTCTCAGATTTTAGCATCGAAAACTCAATTTGGGATTATTTCAACACTCATATATTTAACTTTGATAAATATGATTACATTTATTAAGTTTTTATTCATTTAGGAATCGACTCGAAAAAATGAGAAGCCCTAATAAAATTTGCATTCCCCTTTACTCTTTTTCTTGAAGGCTATATTTCTGGCATTTCTCGTTAAAGCACCTTTCTAATTTTTCATTGCTTAAACAGTAGAATAATTTATGCCAAGACAGCTTGATTGATTTAGTAATTTGTTCTCTTAAATAATTATATTTGTTTCGGAATACTTGCTTCGTATATCCCGATCAATAATAGCTAGGTTTCTACTGAAAAGGAGAATTTCACTGATGATTGAAAAGTTCTGAACGTTCAAATGAACGAATTTTTGTATTGATTGTATTTGTAACTATAAAAAGTTTTTAAATATTGATTTATTTACATTTAAAATAATAAAGAATTAAATAAACCTGATTGTTATTTTTAGTTGGCACAATATTTCTGGATAAAATATAATTTGAAACATATATTTCGTTCATTTGAACGTTCGAAACTCTATTCACATATTTCACTGTCGAAAACTTCCAAGATGGAATTTTGGTTCATTAAAATAATTTACAATTAAATAAATACACAATGAAATTACAATCAAAATTGTAGTTATAATCAGATTATAATCAATTTCGGAGTTATTTTTAATTTTTAAGAGTCCCAGAGCCCTATAAGTTTTATAGAGAGACCATCAGCACTAATTGCAGATTTTTTTCCAATAAGGGATTTACGGGATTAAGTGGAAAGGAATAAAGGTGTAAGAGCTATTTGCAATGACCTTGAACGAGTTTTAAATAATTTTAGATGCCCTGAAGCATAGCTTACAGAAATAAACAGCATCCGAGCTTTAAATGTGTGGGATTTCGATCTCGTACTTTGGTTGGATAACTTACACAGTGGTTTGAACACAGATAGACGTGATACCTGAACCACATCATGAATAACCTCATTGCTCTAAAGATAACCGTGTCGCGGTATGGTTAACCTAACCGCGCGTTCGTGCGTAACGCTTCAAATGTCGGAGAACTAGAAATTCTTATCTCGGATTTTCAACTTAATTTATTCATTAAAAAATTTACTTATTCAAAAATTATAAATAGCAAAATAAAATTGAAATCAGGTCTAATAAAAAACGTCCACTCGAAACTCAAATCAGTGAAAATTCAGTGAAATTTCACTGATTCTCACTGATTCTCTTTTCACGATTTTAATCAGTGAAAAGTCATTGAATTTTTCAATAGTTTAGTGACGATTATATTTAACAGATTTTAGAAACCTTCCAAGGATTTCAAAGGATTATAAATAATTTCCAGGCATTCTTTGAAATTCTTTGGGTTTCGAATGATTTCAAGAGATTTTCAATAATTTTTAAAAGATTTTAAGAGGTTTTTAGAAATTTAAAGGGATTACAAGAGATTTTTATATAGTATTTAAAAGATTTAGTGGAATTTGAAAAGATTTTGAAGTTTTTTGAAGAATTTAATGGATTTGAAATGACTAGGAGGTATTTTAAAACTGCAATTAGTAAAAATTTAAGGTTTTTCATGAAAAATTAAGAAATTTGAACGGTTTTCGTCAAATTTTAAGATGTTTCTAGGAATTTCAAGAAGTTTCAATGAATTTTAAGAGATTTCCAAGGTTGTTGTAAATTTGAGAGATTCTTACAAATTTTAAATGTTGCGTAGTGATTTTAAAATTTCAAAAGATTTTTAAAGTGATATTATACGAAATTTCTTTTTTCTGTCAGGAAATTAGTCCACATTAATCAATCGAATATTCCGAGGGTTTAGTTACACTCTAGGAATCATATTTATAATTCATTCAGAATCAATGTGAAATTAATGAATCGATTCTCGTTCGCCACCAAGTTTTTACTCATTCCATCATTTTTCAAAGAAATAATTTTTATCTCGTATTTTTTCGTTATGCAACACTAAATAAGATAATAGTCTCGTATCCGAGTCGGATGCACTGATTGCGCAGTAGATAAGGTAAGAGGAAGTTAATCCTGATGTTCACAAGGAAAGGAACGTTCTGCGAAACAGTAAGCTTCTAATCCCGTTTCTCGAGATTGCCCTCTGGAATTTCTACGGTCAACCTGCTTTCAGTTAGTCAAGCGTGAAAGAACCAGTAACCTACTGAAAGAAATTATGATTCGTGAAAGTACACATAACTCCCGTTCTTAATTGTAATATTCATTATAATTGTACTTATAATTTATTATTTTATCCAATATTTTATTAGCAGTGAATCTACAATAATTTTTTTTTGTCCTGTTTATACAAAAGCACTACGGATAATGAATGTATTCTATTTATAAAAGCAAACACAATTATTAGAGTACATTAAAATGATAATTTCGCTAAAAGATAAAATGACATAGTATGGTTATAGCTCTCACAATGTAAATTTAATTATATCATATTTAAATTGAGAGAATTCTAATTTCAAAATATTCCAAGCTTTCATCTTTTCTAGATTAAAATGGTTTTAAAATTGGATCTGTCACAAGTTCGAAATTTTTACTTTGAAAGCTTATCAAATTTGATATTTAAAACCTGCTTCTGTCTTAATTTGAACTTTAATTAAATACAGTAAAATGGGAATATTAATTAATATTGATAGGTCAGTTTAAAATGATTTATCGTCAAGCATTGGTTCTCATTTCAACTACTTTTTGTAGATTCTCTGAAATAAAATAAATGAACTTTTGCTTGCAGTAGTTCAAGTCACAATATCACAATGGGGAAATACTACTGACTACTCCTAACTCCTAACCCTGCACAATGAACCCCATTACATTCAACATATGGGGTGGGTGGCCCATTCACAAAAGAAAAAACCCTAAGGCAACTCTTCGTATTTCAACAAGAATTGAGAATCGCAGTACGTGACAAAAGTTAACTGCCTGTTCTCACACAGTAGAGTTGGGGGTTGCATTAGAGGATGGAAAGGGATAGAATTTCATCCCATTTCGAATCTGGACCACGTTAAATGCTCGTGACAATGGCTAACGACTCATATGCCTTCGATTGTTCGTTCACTCTGCGAATTGTATTAACTTCCATTCAATTTTACTCTGAATCAATATGGAGCAGTGTAGGAATTAAAACCTCTTTTGTTTTCGCGGAAAAAGGGGATTATGAGATTATTTTAAATAAAAGCAAAGTGTATAGTTATTCAAAATTTCAGTCAGGAAAGAAAGTTCGAAATTTTCAGAAGTTTAGTTGTTGAATAACGTTATAAATATGGATTGGAATTTGGAGACGAGCCAGTTATATTTTTTTAGAACAACATCTGTTCCTGCAATTTACTTTCTTGAAATATATGAAAGGAAATTGATTTACATACAAATTGCAAAGAGCTGAATTTCTCTCTAGAATTTCAATTCAACTCTCACCATTTTTCACCCTACCTTTCTTTTGTATTCCACTATACTGAATACATTTTTCAGTGTTCAATTTCAACCCAACTAATGTGTCCCTTTTTTCTTTTGTTACAGGTACGTACTTCAAAATTTATTATTAAAACGGGAGGTTGGTGAGTAAAAAATGGATTTTGAACTCTTCTTGTGATATTTTGTTTCATTATTTAGTTTAAGTTAGGCGTAATTAAACTCGATAAAATTATCACTTAATGCCTGTAATATTGTGGCCACATTTTAGGTATGGGCTTTTGGGTTTGGCACAGAGAGTGTTAACATAACGGTGTTAATGTCTTCGGTATGTTGCTTCAGGCTTAACATACTTTGGCACGAACAAATATGCGTGCTAATAATTTCCTACCCAGCTTGAATCAGTAGCTCTTCGAATAAACGAAATTTCTCGCAGACGTATATATTTTGAAGAATTTTCTTCGCAAATATTTATTTTTCCAATTCGAATTTGTCACAGTTGGATTTCCCACTTTTAAAGCGTTCAAAATTGAATTTTTCAACTTTAATGCATCCAAAGTTGAATTTTCCATCTTGAAAGCGTCCAAAAGTCAATTAGCTGGATTTTATAAATCTAAATTATCCAAAGTTTTATTTTACAACTCCAAAGCGACCAAAACTGTACTTTTCAATTTGAAAACGATTGAAGTTTGATTTTCAACCTTAATTTTTTTTTTAATTTACTTTGAAACTCTAAAGCGACCAGAATTGAATTTTTTAACTACATAAAAGCGTCCAGGATTTGGTTTTCAAATTTTAAGTTTTCAAGATTAAAATTTCCAACTTGAAATCTTCAAAGTTTGGTTTTCCGACATTAAAATTTTCAAAATTGGGTTTTCCAACTTTAAAGCAACCAGAATTGAATTCTCTAACTTGAAAACGTTCGAAGTTTGATTTTTAATTACAAAGTTGGACTTTCCAATTTGAAAGAGTTCAAAGTTTGATTTTCCAACTTTAAAGTTTTAAAAATTGAATTTTCCAACTCCAAAGCGTCCAGAATTAGATTTTGCAGCTTGAAAATGTTCAAAGTTTGATTTCTCAACTTTATAAAGTGTTCAAAATTGGATATTAAAATTTAAACGCGTTTCTTTAAATAACTTAAACTTGTAGTTCTCAAAGCTAAGTATGAAATATTATAATATATATATTACATTATATATTATATATATATAATATATTATAC